>JAHWFP010173212.1:0-32569 GCA_023313725.1 Lithobius niger
AGGCACTTCATTCTGGGCTTATGCATGAAATAAATATTTACGTATTTAGTTATTATTAACATTATTATTTTTAAAAATTACTTCCTAGAATCCGTGTTGCAACCACGTTGTATTAAATCTGGGGAAGAAAAGAGGAGAAGCGGTCGTTTATGCTACATTACGTCCGTCTTCGAGATAAACCTTCAAAATAAATCTGAGAAAGAAAAAAAAATACGATTTCCGTGATTCTGGGAACCCGTCGTTACGGAACAAAGGCATCAACAACAGTGAATTTCTCTCGCACAATACCAATTTTTCATTGATTTATTTTCTTTCATTAGTTTTTTTTTTGGGGGGGGGGGGGGGGGGGGGGTTGTTTTTTTTTTCTTTGCAGTACCAGTTCATTTTGCATCGCCTTTCTTTATGAATTTCCCGTGAAGTAAAAATAAGAAAAAAATAAAAAAATAAAACCATCACGTAAACGGCCGCACGAGAGAATCCATTATAATATGCGTGAGGGAGCTCATTATACCCTAGGTTCTGACTCGCCATTCATCAACTTTTTCTCGGGGAAACACGCAAACACCAGTTAATCTAATATTTTTTTCTTGCACGTAGAGAAATCATACATTAGACAACCCCCCCCCCCCCCCCCACTAACCCAGTCCGTCTGACTTTTAAGCACAATTCGGAGAAAATAAAGATCCATTATGTAAGTCGGCACGTGAAAAGGGTCTTAAACTGAACGAATTTTCATAATGTGTAATGTGAGGGTAATGTTCGTACACCTCTAGAGCACGTGCAGGGTAACGTGCAGTCGTTCCTTGCGCATGGGATGTTGGGTAACGTGCAGCTGCCTCATTCAAATTGGGTAAATTGTACCAAACATAACGAAAAAAAAAAACGTTCACTCGGGTATCCTAGCAGCCTTGTTAAAATCCACGTAATCCTCTTAATCGAGCTTGTAAAATAAAATATTTTAAATTTAAATTTTGCTTAAGAAAATTATCAGAATGACGTAGGGTGTTTATGCTAAAATTTCCACCTTCGAAGCCATTTATTGTCGAAACTTTAATTATAATAATTGTTTTTTTGGCAAACACTCCCTGGAGTATATTATTTTTTTACAATGCACCTCTGATTTGCGATGCAGCAAAAAATATCTTGAGAACTGAGCTAAAAGCACATGCGATAAAAAACAATGTCTAATAATTCGGTATCGGGGGAATACATAACAACGGCGATCCGTCATCAGAGAGGAAAAAATAAAAACATTTAAAAACACCTTACATTGCCGTAAGTGGGTCACCCAACGTGGTACAAAGTTTGTGCTACAGCACTAAAACAAATACAGTAAGCTTTAAAACAACGAACGGCAGTAATGTGTATAATGCATGCTATAAACGTACAAATTGACGAAAAATTGTCATGCTAATATGTACCGTTATAGCATGCATTATACACATTACTGCCATTCGTTATTTTAAAGCTTACTTTATTTGTTTTAGTGCTGCAGCACAAACTCTGTACTACGTTCAGAATCCCACTTATGGCAATGCAAGGTGTTTTTTAATGTTTTTATGTTTTTACTTCCTAATGAAGGTATCGCCGTTTTTATGTATTCCCTGATACCGAAATATTAGACATTGTTTTTTATCGTATGTGCTTTTGGCTCAGTTCTCCAGATGCGTATACTGCACAGTCCATTCCGAAAATAAAGATAGCGACTAAGCAAATGAAAACGGATCAGAAGATGAGCATTATGAAATGGTTCTACAAATTAAAGGACGTTGTAGCAATTCAACGACAGTTTAAAAATATTACCAAGTTCCTGGGGATCGACCATCTGGTTGTGGGATTCGAAAATTGATACGATTGTTTGAAGAAACCGGATCTGTTAAGAGTAGAATCAGAGGTAGGCCGAAATCAGTGATTACAGCAGAAAACACAGCAAAGGACAGAGATGTTGCCCAGAGAAGTCCAAGGAAATTTGTTCGAAAGACTGAAGCAGAAGTTAATCTGATAAAGACTTCAACATGTAAGCTTATACGAAGAGACCGTCATCTTTTTCCTTATAAAAATTGAGATTCTACGGGAACTTGCACCATCAACCGTTTTGAAAAGGAAGGCATTCGCAGAAAGTGGTTTGATGTTTTTCGAACAAAAGTCATTTTCTTACAGGACGTTTGGTGTTCAGACGAAGCTTAATGGGTGTGGAAACAAAGAAAACTCGTCTCTGGGGCACAGAACAACCTCATCAAGCCTTTACATCCACAACACATTAGAGTGTGGTGTTCAATGTATGCGCAAGATTAATAATGGTCCAATATTTCTCGAAGGGAATATTGGCAATTAAAACATTAGAATCGTTCAAATTATATAGAGCAGTGACATTTGCCGCCATATTGGCACCAGTATGGGTTTTGGAGGGCATAACTACAAGGTGCACTACATAAAAATGGAGGGAAAAACAACGGTAGAGCGGATTTCTTGGGCTTAAAATAACGTTGTTTTCTCCGGCTTAAAATAACGTTGTTTTCTCCAACAACAAAAATCGCGCGTTTTAGGTCTAAAAAATCACTCTTCACAGCATCGGCTTCAGTATGACGCCCTTCTGTTTCTCTCTGCAGTGCCCCTTGCAGCTAACCCATTAAGGCTCCAGCATAGAGTTATATACAACTAGGAAGCAGGCTTTGGGCCTATTGTAGGCGGAGCGGAGAAAAATTTATTTTAAATTTTTATTTCCTCTCATTATAATGGCTTTGCAATGTTTGCTAATTGTCCTTAAAAAGCTGGGGGCAATATTCATTCGGCTACAGTTGAGCTGAAGCTTTTTGCTGGTGTTTTTTACATTTTAGCTAGGCTACGTTTCATATTAATTTTAAGATACTTTCGTTTGCACCCATATTTAGTATCCGTTTCGTTATTTGCAGCCTCTTTGCGCCGTCGCCGCCGTTGTAAAATACAACGTTAGCCGCCGTGGTTAAGTTGGCAAAGAACGTGCCGCCATGGTTAAGCTGGCAAAAAAGTGCCGCCGTCAATAATGCTTACATTGTTTATATTTATTGCAGAGTATCTTTCCTAGATTTAAAATATTAACAATAAAGCATTTAAAAAAAAGGGGTTAAAGGGTTTAACGAGCGTTAACCACTCCTGGTCATCTGCCCGAAGCCCTAAGGCCCTATAAAGCATTAATAAAGCATTTAATTGCAAGCTAAACAATCACCAGTAACGATAGTACTTCACAACAATCAAAAGATTCGAAACATCCGCGGCTCTCTACGCTGCCTTCTACGACAATGTTGAAGCGCACACCTCTGGCACGTACTGCAACGCAAAACGCGAATTTTTTTTTTTTAATTGGAATTATTACGATTGTTGATCAGCCGGTGTTAGCTTGGCTGTGAAGATATAATTTAAATCATTTTAAATCCTAATTGTAAGCCTAATTGTTAGTCCCGTTTTAGTTTCGTAAGCGACAACAGTAGAGAAATTAGGCCTATTGGGTTCGATGTTAGGCCTATTTATTCTGGCAACATGGGATGGAGAGTGTAGTTTCCATAGCAATCTAGAAATCTTGAAATTACAATACGAAGCCAAATTATTGTTCTGTGTTGGGAAATAAATACGTAGTCTGCTGTGTACTTTCGTATTATATGAATGGTTTCCTCCTGCAGCGGCGATTTGATGTTTCAAATTTGAAATTCCCGTTGATAGCGTCAACGCCAATTTGGTTGCCATGTTGGCTGAATTCCTGCAAGCATTCTTTTTTACATGAAACGAATGTGAGTCGTTAACGAATCCTTCTGGTTTTTTTCCCATTTGCTTGTCTTCCTCTAGTGGTTAAAGTGTTATGATCAAATGTTATTATTTCGTTGAGTTATGTCAAAAAAGATTGTTAGCTGTAAGGAAGCTACGATGATTTATTTTGGCTTTTTTTTAAAGTTCACTTGATTACCAACAGCACAGTGTATGCTTCGTCGGAATTCCTTAACTATTCACGATTCCAAATTTACAATGGTGAGTGTTAGAAATAAATTCGAAAATTTGTTATTTTTCCCGTAATAATTGTTCGATTTACGTCAAATTTTGGCTCAGCAATACTGTTTGGGATATCAAGCGTTGTACCAAATTTCATTCTAATCCGATCTTTCGTTTGGGCTCCACTCAGACTAAAAATGTGCAACCAACAGACCAACGGACCAACCAACCAACATTTTGCAATTTGGTGTCCGTTATAGGCTACGCTTCGCTCGCTCGCTCCGCCAATAATACTACGTCGTGTCACTGCTCTATTGGGTCGAAAGTAGGACTAGCAACTCAGGCATTGAAAGTTAAGATCGAAATGAATTCTAGCGTCATTTTCAACCAGTTAGTTCGTATCACAGGGAACTCGTCGTCTCGTTGCTCACATGATCGCATGGATACAGAGACCTATACATATACTGAATGGGATGAAACCAGCCATAAGTCATATCATACAACAATCCGTTTTTTTTTTAATAATCACTGTTATCATCACTGAACCTCGCGCTGAATGCCTTTATTGTTAACTCGTCTCCCGTTGTAAGTCATTATTTGCTCCACTACGTTCGTTGTCCAGAGCCGTTTTAGAAGCGTTAATTTATTGTTCTCCCGTGAGTCAACTTCCGTTAATGGCCGGGGCCTTTATCGCTCCGGACAATGTAGTGGTACAAATTATGACTTCGAACTTGAGACAAGGTATCAATAAAAACGTTCATTCCAGTGATGATAATACCGCATAAGCATAGCTTCTTACATTATAAACCAAAGTCTCATAGCAGAAATGAAGCAACCGCAACGACGACCCCCCCCCCCCCGGAAGGGGAACAATGAAAACGTGCGAGTGTGTCAATTCTTTGGCTTGAAGTTCAAACTGGGGCGTTGTTGCCCTGAAAAGAAGTTGAAATTGGCACATTGTTACCTCGACTAACAATTTGCTCTGCGCGGTCATCGCAAATGCTTGTCTTAAATGACGTCATGTACGAAGGACAGTTATTTTTCGCACGGAACTGGGAGTGGGGAGGGGCCTGAACGGGGAATGCCCGTTCGTGGGGCAGTGCTTATGATACAGCCACTATTTGACGGAAAGGGGGGAATGTTACACAAAGAACAATTTACTATTGCTGTGAACGATCAGGCAGCACCGAGCAAATACTGGGAAACAACCACGGGTCAAACAAATCCCCGGGCGAAGCCGGGTGCGATGCTAGTAATTTAATAGCGCTCAATATAGGTATGGATTGTTTCTACGTTATGTTGTACGATATATTATTCTACAACATGTTTTCGGGCTGGTTTTACCCCTTTCATTATGTAAGTATTACTCTGTATCCACACAGGGCGCGAGCGACAAGACGACGGGCCCATGTGGTTCGTATAAGCTAATGGGAGCACAATTAAGCTCAACTTCCATAGTTCTTCTCCTTTCCATCTTTCACATGCGTCTTCTAGCAGCGAGCGTAAGGGCCACTTTAGTACACCTGGAATTCTGGCATCGGTATGAACGTACAAAGCGATGCCCAAAGGGTCTTGCTAAACTTTGGCCGGCGGGGAGAGTCTCTTGCTGAGCTTTAATTAGGTTTGTGAGTCGGTACCTTTTGGCCGAGGTATAGACTGAAAACCACTTTATTCCTGGGATAAATAATAACATTGGGGATCGGGTGACCAAGACCAATGGAATGGGCAAACGAACCAAAATTAAGAGGATGCTAACTGAACAAATAATGATATTATAGAGGAATCGGTGGTTACAGTGGACTTGGGGGCAATGTGATGTCACGAACACACCCTTTAGAACTTCCTTGGAAGCAACAAGTTTTATTTTTTTCTTGGCAACGGATTCGTGCAACCCTCATTGCAAGGAATCTTAACAAAAGAGATCACTCTGGGGTTGAACAGTAAGAACGAAAGGGTTTTAATCATCATCAAAGCAACCAATAGGAACAGGCCTTTAATAGCGCTTTTTCTCCTTTTTAACACCTACATGCACCGTAGAATCTTCGAGCAATATAAAGAAAATAGCGGTAAATAAAAAATGGAGCAACGCTATTCGCAGCAGCGCCGCATATTTCATAACCAAAACGAGATTACGTGACCCACGTCAGCCCATTGGATGACGGAGAATCTGGAACGTGGAAACTATGTTTAGAATATGGGCAAAAGCTATCGAAATGGTCAACAGGCCCCTTTAATTATCGATTGGCATTTCCAGACGTGGCTTAAAGGAGAGGCCGTATAGGGTTAGGTGGAATGAAATGATAAAATTTTCGAAATTCGAAATGACATATTCCGAAAACGTTACCTGTTAACATCACTACCACACACAAAGAGTTTCATCATTCTGAGGTCATGCCTCAATGTGCCACAAAGGCCTTCAAGTTTAACATTATGGGTCAATAGGCGGAACGGTGAAAAAGGCCAATATTATGATTTGATCACGTTTAAAATTTAATTTTAACGTTATCTCCTTTGATAACATCAGAAACCATAAACGGTAACCACAATTTCAAGGATTTTTTTCCCCAGAATAGTGATAATTAGGTTTTGGGCCAAAATGAACAGAAATGGCTATTTTAGCCTATATTTGATGTTAAATTACACCCATAGTTTTGAACAAAAACTAAATTCCTTTTAATTACAGCATTGTTTGCACGGTTTCTGAGAATATCAAATAAGATGATGTTAAAATTTAATTTTAAACCAGTCAAATCATCATTTTTGCTTTTTCGCCGTTCCACCCATTGACGTACACTTATAACTTAAACTTAAAACGTTAAACTAGAAGGCCTTTGTGTCACCTCAAGACGATGACGTCAGAGTGATGAATTTTTGTGTGTGTAGTAGTGCTGCTAAAAGGGAAATTTACCGCACTACGACATTTCGAATTTCAAAGATTTTATTTTTTTCCTTCCACCCTGCCTTAGGGTCTAACAATGGAGTGTGCAAGTTGGTATTAACCCATGTTCTATCTTTCATTCTTGGTCGCGACCCCATGCGGCAAATTGTTGAACAAGTGATCGACATTACATTCACATTTAACGAACGAAAAATTATGCTATTTACCTTTATGTCCTAATAGATAGGTGTGACAAATTTCACTCATGTTCGGAAATGTAATTCGTTGAGCAGTCATTGCTGTATCTTCTGATGATGGTGAACGGTCATTTTTTTTTAATTCACCGAAAATTCAAGTGGACTTAGTGCGCCCGAAATTGTGGTGAAGTGTATATGCCTTGCTTAATGTCTTATAAAGGCCACAGTGAACACCGCTTGTCGGTTTTTTGCCGAAACCCTACAGTGCACCTCGCTCAGCTGAAGGGTATCAATAGATCTAGTTATTCAAAAATTAGGACTGGACATTGCTACGAATGATGTAAGCGAGGGAGAAATTGGTTTAGCTGTGCCGGACGTAAAAGAAAACGCGTTGCTTCTAGAGTTACAGGATTTAGAATTGTTAACAGATGCAGCTGACTTGGATATAGAGCTGGAAGACCATGAGATCTGCACAAAAGCCATTGTGCGCGTAAAAGGAAAAGCAGCTTGGTTCTTGGCAACAATTGACGTGGCACTCAGTTCCAGCTTTACGAGCGCCCTCAGCTCCAGTATCACATTCAAGAGGCAATTTAAAATTACCCAAGTTACAAATCAATAGGGTTGATGGCCTTTAACAGATTGGAAAAGATTCCGAGACCAATTTGTGGCCGGGATTGATAACAACACTTCTATAAATAAAGTGGATGAATTGAATTATATATGTGGTCGTTTGACAGGTGAATCATGAGGAACAATTCAAGGTCTCAAGTTTAAAAGTTATAAACACTTATGTTGATGACTTGCTTGCTGGAAGCTTTTCCATTGGTTCTGCTTTTTTTTTTTAACATTAGAAAAGCAAACAACCTGGTGGAAAAAGGAGACATGTTACTTAAGAAATAGACCTCTAAGAGTTCTGAACGTCATCAACTTTGGCTGCAAGAAGGGATAGTTTCACTGCAAGGGCCCATAAAGTTATTAAAAGTTTTAGGTTTTGCTTGGGAACCTGTCGTGGATATGCGCTTCCTGATGTCATCATCAGTTTTGTTGATATCGAAAGAAGAAAATTCCAGCAAGTGCAGTGTTATGACGTTACCAGGATTTTTATCCACTCGGTTTTATTTCAACCGAGATAATGGTTGCAAAACTCATTCTCAAGACATATGGCCTTTAACAATTGGATGGGATGAGGATGTATCACATCCACCACTTTCAAGTTGTAAATGATGGAAAGCCAATCTTATCAGTTTGTCAAAGATTCTTATGCACGTTGGTACGGTACTCAAGATGATGATTCAGCTAAAAAAAATATCATTTGCGTGTTGTTTGCGATGCAACTCCTAAAGTTTATGGTGCAGCAGGTTATCTTAGCACTTCAACAATTGGAAATGAGATAGCCACATCGTTTGTTGTTTCAAAAACAAGGGTAGCTCCTTTAGAAGGGATGAGTGTTCCTTGACTTGAACTGATGCCATGTCTAATCGGGTCTCGAATAGCTCACAATGTTCGACAAGCGTGGCCAGAAATGATGACGATTTTGTGGCAGATTCCAAAGTAGCACTTGAGTGGGTAAAGGGAATTCCAGCAAGATGGAAATTGTTTGTCGGCAGAAGAATCAAGAGACTGAAGCGCTTATAAGTAATGAGGTGTTGAGTTACTGCAGCAGTAAAAGAGACTATAGCCGACATCACAACGAGAGGATATTCGCTTGAGAAATTAGTCTGTAATCAGGCATGGATGAAGGGACCTCTGTGGTTGCTTCAGTCGAATTCTGCTTGGCCTGTGGAACAGTCAATAAAAAACGAAGAATTGATTTCTGCATTCAAAGAAGAGAAAGTTATGCTCTCAATGATGCAAATATTAAGACAGATTGTTTATTTGTTTGGAGGATGCCGATAGACGCGACAGCTTGGATTTTTCGCTTCATAGAGAAAGTATACTCAACAGAATCTTTTTTAACCATGAGTGATCTGCGGAAATCAGAAGCCTCTTGGTTCAGGAAGATGCAAGAGGAGAGTTTTTGAAGAATTGAGGGATTTGAAGCAGCATTCCAAGGTGGCAATATCGTTTCGTATGTTTAAGTTTAATCCATATTTAGACAACGAAGGAGAAAAGCATCCAATTTTTCTAAAAAACAAGTAATTTAGTAAATCCGTATATTTTTGCACATGCACTGTCGTATGGTTCAAGGGGTTGTTCAATCGACGCTTGTACGTCTCAGAGCTTGTATTTGGATTCTGAGGGTAAGACAAACAGTAAGAAAAGTGTTGCAGGGTGGTTTGGTTTGTAGGAAGTTAGCTAAGCCACTGTTGGTTGTATAAGCTCCTTTACCAGCAACCTTAATGGTCAAACCTTTTCTTTTCGAATGTCCGGAATTGACTTCACAGGTCCCTCCTTATACATACATCAGGGCTGATACGGGAAAAAAAAAAAAAGAAATGCTACATTTATTTATTTCCATGTACGGTAACTCATGCCGTTCAACTAAGTGACTTCTTAAGGGATAAAGGTATGGCTTTTTGGTTATTTGTAACTAGAAGAGGATTATGCAGAATAATATACAGTGATAATACTAAAACCTTTTAGTAGCAGGCAGATTATTTCGTGAGACATGGGAATTAGTGTCACATAAGGACGTTCAGTCTCCGATTTCAAAAAATGGTATCGAATGGTATTTCATTGCTCCTCAAATTGCCTGGCGGGAAGGGGTCTACAAGTGATTGATGGGTTCAGTGAATAGGCACTTACGTTGGAATCTATAGGGACCGCACTTTTGGAATATGAAGAACTGGTGACTATTCTCGCAGAAATAGAGACTGTCGTTAATGTAGACCCTTAGCTACTCGGTCTGAGGACTAAGGATGCAGACTATATTACTCCAGCTCATTTTTTTTATTAGGAATATCTGACGGAGCCTTACCTGATGTATTTCCCAATCTTGCAGCATTTCCTCTACAGCTCCATTTCATCGGCACTGGAATTTCCAAAGACCGTTAATGGATGGTTTTTGGAAGAAATGGAAATATGAATATTTGCTACGACTACAATCTGTTTTTTCCTTAAACGTTCCTAAAAATGAATGCCCGCTTGAACTTAAAGATGGTGTTCTTTTAAAGGCTGAGAGGCTTACTCATAGTCGGTGGAGGAAAGCAAGAGTGGTTGAATTATCAGTAGGTCGAGATGGTAAGGTTCGTTCTGTTATGCTACAAGCAAGCAATGGAAACTTCATTCGAAGATCAGTTTAAAAGATTTACACCTTAGAATTAATACTGGATGGATAATTTCACTGTTGGCTGATTTGTCACTTTCAGATTTTAGAAGCGACTTACCAGGCTATCAGACAAGAATCTGTCATTTCACTTACAAAGACGAGCTATTCCTTTAGGAACATGTGTTAGTTTAGCTTTGCACAGACTTTTACTTTCAATGAAGCACATTTTTAGCTAGTGTATATTCTCATATTTTTTATAATCTCTTTTTGGGAATCAACAACAAGGGACATTTTTGGGAATTAGTCTTCTTTTTGACTCCAATGTCAACAAACTGTTTGGAGGCCTACTTTAGGGTCTGCATTTAGGCCTAACCTTTGAAGGACTCACTTTGATGCCTTTGGTTGATGTTATTCGCAGAGCCACCCGAGTTCGTGAGCCACAGCTTTAAGTCAGCTTCGACATAATCTAATCCTTGGATAGGCAGCTAGGAACCAGATGTCGTAGACAACCGGTCAAGACTGCGCTGACCTTACGTTGCCGACTGGTTGCTGTTTTTAGCACTAGGGAATGACAGCGGGAATAACTCGTCACTCTCAGGCATTAACATAGCTTTAAAATCGTTTGCAAGTCTTAACCTCAGTTCGAATTTTTTTTACGGATCTGCGGTTCGGTTAGGTTTCCATCCTCCCAGACCGAGTTAGTTTCCACAGCCCTTAACAGTCTTTTTTTTTTATACGGAGCCCACTGCCTTCTCTTCTAGCCCTTAACAATAAGTATTTCAATGAAGGTATACTTGTCTACTAACCCTTAGCAATGTTTATTTACACGGAGCTTAATGCCTTGTCTGTTTTCCTTAAAAATGTGTATGCCATTGCCTTTTAGCCTTTAACGATATTTCTATACATGGAGCCTAATGCCTTTCATTCTAGCACTTGACAAGCTGTATTTCCATGGACAGCATTTCCTTCTCTACTAACCCTTAATAATGTTTATTTACACGGAGCCCATTGTCTTGTCTAATTTCCTTAATAACGTTTATATGTACTGAGTCCATCGCCTTGTCGATTAGCCCTTAACAATGTTTCTTTGCACGGAGCCCACTGCCTTGTATCTGTATCTTTATTGAGCTTACAGGCCTTAATGCCACACGCTCACTCTAGCCTACTTAATATCTAACTTACCCTACCCAGTACAGACCACAAAACACAAGAAGCCTCCAGTGGCACTTGCGCAAACAAGGGAGAGGCACCGAACTACCGAAAGTCCCTGACAAGGTGCCTTGTTTTCTATCCCTTAACAATGTTTATTTACACGGAGCCCATTGCATTATCTACTAACCCTTAATTATATGGATCACTTATACAGGCAGGAAATTCAAATGGGCTTGATTAGTGATAAATTAATTTATGGGGGCATTGCCTTGTCTACTTTCCTGCGTGTTCTCCTCCCTCCCTCCCCCCACCGTTTTAACTCCGGCTGTCCTTTTTGTTAACCTTGAATGTCTTTTTTTCTGTACTTCCCCTATTGGGGAATACAATGATATTCGTCGGGGAACATCTGCAAAGTTTCCGGGGACCAAAAGGTCATTTGCAAACGGTCGTTAAAAAATTTGTTCTGTTGCCTTTTTTTTCAAGTATTTCCCTCCCCCGCCCCTCTTTTTGAAAGTCTGCTTAAGCATGATAATGTTTACATTCTAAACAATTTTTATTTACAGGTAGTCAATGCCGTGTAGACTTGCCCGAGCCTAATGACTACCATGGATGTACGTAAAAGAACCGTTGTATTATGTCAGTCCTGGCACCATGCAAGCTAGGAGAACAGGCTCCTAACCCCTTGGCAGTACTTATCCTACTTCGATCCTACTGACGTCGTAGTCAAATAAAAAGTGTTTCTATTTCCTACGACGCTTTCTTTTTTTAAACTTTTGAGAGCAACCAGCAGAGAGTCTTTTCTAACATACTCGCTGGCACCAGTGATGGATCTGAGAACGAGGAATTCTGTGTTGATAATGTCAACTAATAAAAAAGCAACTGCGATTTAAGAAAATATTCTGTATAGAAAAAAACCAGTCTTTCCAGTAGTTGCAAACTGGATTTAGTTGTCTTAAAACCGTTCAGCTTACAGGACCTGCTGGGGAGTTCACAACGATCCACCTAACTGGCGTGGTGGGTTATGCTTGAATGCCCACCAGTGAACATTTCTTAAAGGCCCTGGCAAGAAGATAAGTAAAAGGGAGGCACAAAGTGTTCAACCAGTGAGGGCCGGTGACAGAATATTCTCGGGCCTGGTAAACACAGGGTGTCGGAACCATATCAGAGTGCCATAACCTCATCAAGTGGCATCTTCCACGTTTCTGAAACCAACCTTAACATGCTTTAGCCTGTGTCTGCATGTATAGTTCGTCTTCTTCGATCGCGAAGTTTTTTGCCACCTTGGAGGACTCGTCCACACGCACAACTTCACTGTAGGACACACAATCATCCTAAAATGATGGAACAATACCGGGAGATACGTGTTTCTGAAAAATGTCGTCTGAACATTAGCAGCTCTCTTAAAACCTAGGGTACTACCGTGGCTTACAATTCTCTTACGCGTTTGCCAGCGCCCACTCGAAGACTTCTCAAGCTTCGGAACATTGCCGCTCGTTGTTGGAGAGAAGAGAGTCAACCAAAGTAATAGGATTCCATTTTCTCAATCTTCAACAACCGGCTTTGCTAAAACGCCCATTAGGTTTCTCAAAAATCTAATTAGTTACTCGCAGGAGGGAGGGAGGGAAGGAACATAATTAAAATGGTTAAAGGCACGTCATTGTTTCCCTACAAAGGCTCGTGCACGTCAAACTAACTTCTGTTTTAAAGCAGTTTATAACTATGGACGGCAGTACGCGGGAAAGTGAGGGTGGATGGGTTATGGGTAGAGAAAGACATAATTTTCTTAAATGAGCTCACCACAGGGTGCATATGCAAAGGGCAAAAAGGAAAAAAAAAATGCTTCCTTTTCCGAGAATAGCGCAATTAAGCAATCAACGAGCAACAGAAAATTAATTAACTGAAGCAAAGCACGCGGTGGCACGTGTTGTGCACGACTTGGTCGCCTTCCCTCCCCCTTTCCCAAAGACATATAGATAACCAAGTCGGGGTTGGAAGAGGTTGCGACCTATGACCGCCGCCGGCTCGGTGGCGCTTCCTCCTCATTCAAAGGTTGCCAAGGAAGGAAGGAAAGAAAGAAAGATGTATTATTGATCGAGGAAGACCTTCACGCGCGGCAGAACTCGAGTTGTGGAAGAAAATTTGCAAGGCTGAACTGAAGCAGTGAAAGGAACGAACCAACCAGTAAGTCGGCGATGGAGAATAAAGTTAGAGAAGAGACAACTTGGAACATTAAAACTTGGTAAAACTACAAACAACCGAACATGGCAACTGCGGAGGAAACTTTAATGAAACAAATTACGTCGTTACAGAAGACTTTATAAAGAGCCAAAATAGCAATTTGCAGAGACAATACGTCATACTTGTGTGACAAGGTTAGCATCTTCGAGCCGGTCATTGAGATAGCTACAAGGTGCACTGGATATATACGCGGAGGTAAAAAAAAACAAGGGCTTCTTTAATCAAACCGAGGCTGTGAGAGCGGTTTTCACACGCCTAAAAAATCTTGATTTGTCCCACAGGGGCTCGTCACAAAATACGAGTGGAGCAGCAAGACAAAAATAAAAGAACAACGAAATTTCTTTTAATGACACAAAAAAGCGAAGAAATTTCTTTGTGCATTCCTTCACTTCCTGCAAGCAAGCGCTAGAGAGCGTTAGATAGCATTTAGACAGCACTTGATGGCGCTGAGTGCTGCAGACTTTCCGATTGACAACACCCTGTGGCGTTGCCACTTCTCGTTTCTATGCTGTCTAAAACGGTTGTTGATGTGAAGCCTCAACTGTACAGTTCTTTGGGCTTGTGCAACCCCGCTATGCCCGGTACAAGGAAGAACGCCAGAAGGATGGTAAAGTCAGGGTTTATTCCAGGGCCACGCGGTCTGTCCTTAGGAGATGTTGTCCAGGGGTTCAAGGATGCTCTCTGATCACGGCTTCTAGCAGAGTGGCACACTTCAGGAAGAGTTCTTAGCTGGTTAGGGACTAGCTCCCAGAGTGAGGTTGCAAGGGGCTGCAAGGCCTTAAGTACCTAGAGCTGCAGCCAGTATCTGCCACTGGTGGTGTAAGGTACTTCCTGTACTATATCCTGGTATCACATGAGCCATCTCTGCTAGCAGCTACCCCTAGGGGCAGGTAAGGCCAGAGCCATCCTGACCACTGATCTCCAGGGACTGGACCATACATCAAAGTACATAGCATTACTGGAATACATTAATAAAGTTATAGAGTATACAGAATACATAGCATGGAGCCATAGCATCAAGGCAAAGAGGCCCACTAAGGCCCTAGCTTAAGGAGTAGGAGGAAGCTATGGAAACCGTCGTTGCACCAGCGCCATTTTGGATTAGGGTTAAAGGCTCCTTTTCACCGTTTCAACTCCTAGATGCAGCACCATAGAATCTTCGAGTAATATGAAGAAAATAGAGGTAAATTAAAAATGGAACAACACTATTCGCAGCAGCGCCGCGATTTTCATAACCCACGTCAGCCCATTGGATGACGGAGAATCTGGAACGTGGATGTTGCATTTGGAATATGGGAAACCGCATTTGGAATATGGGAAATGGTGAACAGGCGCCTTTAAGTCATGAAGCTTTTACACAAGATTCGTACCTCCAGCCTCAAACTTCCCCAAGCGACCACCCTTCATTAAAGGCTCCTGTTGACCATTTCAATAGCGTTGCCCACATTCTAAACACAGCATCCACGTTCCAGATTCTCCGTCATCCAATAGGCTGATGCGGGTCACGTGATCTCGATTTAGTTATGAAAATTAGCGGCGCTGCAGCGAAGTGTTGTTCCTTTTTTAAATTTACCGCTATTTTCTTCATATTGCTCGAGGTTTCTACGGTGCTGCATCTAGGAGTTGAAAACGTGAAAAGGCGCCTTTAACGTAATGACTATGTAATGTTTGTGTGTCTCATCCCTGTTACGATGGCCTTAAAATCCCATCTAAAGGAATTGATCCTTAGAGTTCAACGACACAAACATCTTCATTATTGAGTGAAAATTTGGTACTTCCTCGTGGTGCACCTGGGTGCGAGCTATAATAGTTAACGATATCACTGCAACTAGATGGCGCCACGGTATATTCTACCGTGGCACCATCTAGTGACAGTGATATCTTTAACTGTTACAACTTGCACAGATGGGCAAAGGCGGAGAGGTGGTCGAGCGAATATCACGACCGCTTTCTGCCTGGAAGGCCCGGCTTCGACCCTGGCCTGTTCCACCCCCTGTGGTGTATCGTATACTCATGTCGATTGATTGTGGTATGTTAACGATCTTGTGATTTTCCTCTTGGATTTTTCCAGCTAAATTGTCCCTCTCGCCGTCGACTCATAATCATCCTCATCTTCATCAGGTAGTAATGACGGGGTATGCGGCCGCCATTAGGTGACGGAGTGTCGTCTGTAACCTGTTTCAAAAGGGAGAGCCACTATCGGCATCAGCATCATTGCACCCAGGTACACGAGGATGTACCAAATTTTTACTCGATAACGAGGCAGGTGGCTTGTTTGTGTCGTTAACGAAATTTCTTTGTGCATTCTTTCGCTTTCTCCAAGCAGGTAGAAAGCAATAGGTAGCGCTAGTTGGCGCTAGATCGCAATAGGTAGCGCTAGTAATTTGGTGGCAACCCACCTTTAAGGAGCATACATTCATTACGCAACTAAATACAGATGCAAACCTATTTACGTTGCAATTTGAACTTATATGTCAGACTGCCTGAGCGGGGAATCGAACCCAGGACCTTTGAAATCAAAAGCCATGGTCCTACCGCTGAGCCAGACTGACACGGCTCAGCGGTAGGACCTTGGCCTTTGATTTCAAAGGTCCTGGGTTCGATTCCCCGTTCAGGCAGTCTGACATATAAGTCGAAAAGGCAATGTAAATAGGTTTGCATCTGTATTTAGTTATTTCTTGTGAGCCTTGGCTTTCCCGTCCTTATTCATTACGCAAGATCGAGTGAGGTCAATTTCACTCGGCACTGGATTAGTTGATGTAGCACTGCCATCCCGCAATGAAACGGAATTCAACACAAGTAGATTTGTATTGGAGGGTAGCTCCTTATGCAGGGACTCATTGCGGTTTCTTTGTGGTAACCTCACGCCAAAACTACTCAACAGAATTTGATGAAATTCTGTATCCTGACCTAGTGCAATTCGGAGAGGGACTTTTCTTTTTCAGATCGAAAATCGGGTATATTTTGGGCCGGAAATATTAAAGAAGATCTATCGGAAATGATTTGAAACCAATTGTTAGAAACCGTTTTTTGGTGTGCGTATTGGTTGACTGATTTATTACGGAACATTCACCTCAAAATATTACCAGTCCCTAAGACCAAAACAAACAACGGATACAACCCGAAAACAAATTACAACTAAACTCTACACTCTATACACCAAACACATATATATTGATCACTATTCTTTAACTATTAATACACTGATACAAACAAACAAATAATGCAGCAGTTTTGAGGATAAACAATTCAGGTTCACGAGAAACATGCAACCGCATTATCGATCAAGGAAAAATATTTCACTGTTGAGAATAAAAAGAAACTATCCGAGAAAAACATTGTGGAGGAATCAGTACAAAAATGAAAAAGGAGGGAGGGGAAGGGAGTGAAGGAGGGAAGAAAATGAAAAAAGTAAGGGAGGGATGGGTAAGGTGTGTCGGAGCGAGGGAAGAGAGGGAAGGAGAGAAGGGAGGATCAATAACGTAAGAGCAGCTGCCCACCACCCCACCTCAGGAAAAGCCCATCCCCTCCATAGATATAATCTCACGCTCCACTCTTGTATGTCAACATAATAATAGTGGAGGTCCTAGTAATACTCAGTTTGCGACATTGTTTTATTCGTCGTTAATCCCTGTAACTGTTTCGAAAAACCCTCCAATTCGCAGATATCTCCGCACCACTCAGCTTACCTTTTCCCTTAAAATGGCGATAGTTCAATTTCCAACGATTCTGGCGTGAATGATCCACCTAGTGCACTTAGAGAATAAATATAGTAAACTAATCCTAAACGTGAGCGAACTATATTTTTAAATCGAGGTTATTAAACGGATATTTCACAGTGACAAAATTCCTGGTCAAAAACTTATTCATCGATCAGCGTGAATTTGTATATGCGATTTGGAGTACATAGTTTGTGACATTCCTAGCCGAAGGCATGGTGTCAGAAGGACAGTTTTGCTAGGTAATGCCAATCGAAAATAGCCTAATTCCTTCTTGATATTGTACAAAAATGCTCTATGCATCGGTTTTTAACAGTCCATTTTAAACTTAAGAGTGTTTAAAATGGCCTATGAGAGGACAGTCATAATGTCAGCAGAGATTAGACAACAAGAAACAAACTAACCAAGCCTCTTAGCAACAAGTTAGCAACAATAAATTAAGGAAACAACAGAACAACAGCAAAATTCAAACACTAAAAATTCTTAAGCCTCGGCAAGTCTTTATTGTAGATGTCTTTCATGGAGATGACATGACGGTACTGGAGCCAGTGAACTGCGAATAATTAATCAGTGAGACATTCTTGTCACCTTTCGAAGACTTTCCGAACACGCTGCGAAGGTCGAAAGACTAGATGAGATTGAAGCTGCGTTCCTCGCTGCACTTTAGTTGGCCTCAGTTGGCCTTGTATGGTCACTCAGTCGTGGCCGGCACTCCATTAAACTTCACTGAACTGAAGAAATTACGCTGCCATTATTAAGAGAGAATAATAAACAGAAAGCTAAAGGTAAGTCAAAGTTAAAGTGGTACTATTGAAAATCGTACGAAAATATGGTGGCGCTATCTAGCGGCAGTGACATTGGTAACCTTTACAGATGCTCCCATGTGCACGAGGACGCATCAAATTCTCACTCAATAATTGTGTATCGCTTCGCTAGATGCAAGTAACTGGCCAGGCAGTACTAGACAGCGCTAGCTGTTGCCTGATTCTGCAGACTTTCAGTCTGTGATAGTGCCACTTTAAATAGTGAAACTAAATTACACAAATCGTATTGAATTCAACAATTAAGAATAAAACAACTTTTAGTGGATGGTTCTCGCTTTGCGCTATCGTTTACTCTTGTGGAATTTAAAGCTATTTATGTCTGTTGGTTTAATTATTCATTGAGCGCTACTGTTTATCAGTTTCCTAGTCATTATTAACACCTCGTTGGTCAGTTGTGAGCTTCGATTGGGTGTCCTCTTGGTTCACAGTCCAAAACCTTGACCATTGACCTGCTCTTTGATACCTTTGCTGGGAAATCCTCTGAAAGCTCGCATTTCGACTATGGACTTGGTTTCCTCCGTTCATAACCAACATCTATGTGCCGCTAGTCAAGAGGTTAATAATGACAGCGCGAGTTCTTGTCTAGTGGACTAAGGGTGCACCCGCACACCAAAATCGACAAAACTTCTGACGACAGGACATTTTGTCGAAACCTGTCTCAGCATGCTGCAGACGTTTCCAAAACCATAGAAATGAGTTGAGCGCTACACACCGGATGCGACGTTGTCGCGAGACGTCTTTAGGCGCACGACAACAAGGCGAAGCTTCTTCTAGTTTCAAAGTGGTCTTCTTGGCGGGTTCGTGCAATTTTAAGGCCTTGGAGCGCTTAGGGTCAGTTATGAATATTCAGAGTCTTTAAGGAATGAACAAAGGGCGCCTTCGATAACTACCAATCCAAACTCAACCAAACTCAACCATCTGGAGGCAGTTTGGCACCGTTAACACACAGAATGCCCATGAGCAAACTTCACTCTGCCTCCAGACTGGATGAGTTTGGCTTGGGGTTTTCGAAGGCCCTGTATGACGAAGCACGAGGGCACAACAATACCAAAATAGGCGAATCAACTATAACTTTAGATTATAGTGTGTTTTGCAAATAACGCATTGCCAGAACCCACTGAATTCATGCAATATCTTATATACCTATCTACTTGTCTAAAATAGCATTACCCTCAGAGAATGCAATGGATACCTATTTTCGAGGTAATAACACCGTCGTACAAACGAACTAACTGGAGGAGTTACGAATAACCCACCCCTCCCAAAAAAATGGTTAGGCAATGAACTCTGAATTGAAACTGAATTTTGGCATTATTAAATCTGACATTATAGGATTATTGGCTGCACCTCTCTCTCACATATCGAAGTCCTTGCATAATTTGAGAGGAAGTCACGTTGACATTTCAGCGCGCAGCAACCAACAGCATTGGCTCCTCCATTCAAGCCTAACAACGAGCGCGCGCGCGCGAAAATGAGACAACAAAACCAGGTGCTGCCTCGTCCGCCCTGTTCGAGATTCGCTCGTTCGCTCGTTACCTTGGTGACGGGCGAACGAAATCGGGTATCGGAGATGCGCCCACACAATGGGACTGACAGGGAAGTCTTACCACAATGCACCTGGAGAAAGTCATCCGGGGAGAGATAATCATGCAGGTTGCAGGCACGTGTCGGGTTAATTCTGCATAGCACCCTTTACATCCAGGTCCTTCCGACTGCACATGCGCGAAGAGATCCCCAACCACGGCCACTCTATAGAGCAGTGATACGGCGCAGTATTATTGTATATATCTCGATGCTGGAGCTTTAATGGGTTAACTGCAAGGGGCACTAACAGAAGGGCGTCATACTGAAGCCGATGCTGTGAAGAGTGGTTTCTTAGACCTAAAACGTGCGATTTTTGTTGTTGGAGAAAACGACGTTATTTTAAGGCTAAGAAATACGCTTTTCCGTTGTTTTTCCATCCATTTTTATGTAGTGCACCTTGTAGTTATGCCCTCCAAAACCCATACTGGTGCCAATATGGCGGCAAATGTCACTGCTCTATAGTCTGTTCCACATTATGTTTGCAAGACACTGACTGTATGACGTCACGTTTCCTTTCACTACGAGTACAAAAAACATGTAAATATCCTACTTGTGGACTCGAACAGTAACTATGCAGACTCTACAAGTTGTGATACCAATATGTTTTTGCACTGGTAGTGGAAGGAAACGTGGCGCTATACACTCAGTTTCCTGAAAACATAATGTGGAACAGACTATACCAACCACCCCCAGTAAGCAACTGCCGTTGGGATGTATCTACAGAACCAGAACTACAAAGAGGTCTGGGCCTGCCTATAGAGGCACATAATTTAGGGGGGGGGTGGGGCGCCTCGGCGTTAAATTTTCCATTTATCGAAGCAAAGAACAAAACAATTATTTGAAAAAAAATTTTCAGTGAGATAATATTGTCCGCCCATATTATCTGGGGTTGCGTGTCGATTTTCTCTACAATTATTTAATTAATAATTAAACAGTTTACCATTCCTGTTCGGAAAAAATACAGATTATGAAGTAAACTTTTAGCGGAAGTAATAATTGTGCAAAAGAACTCATAAGGGTAAAGAGACCCATAAAGTTTTCGCCGTAGAAAGTAGTGATATCAGAGCCGAAATGGCTGCCACCAAATTTTGTTGTCCGAACCGTGATCACTCATGCTTAACTGACAATCACCGAAGTGACAGTTAGGATTGAGTGATCAAGATTGGGACGGAAAACTTGGTGGCAGCCATTTTGGCTTTGATGTCGGTACTTTCTATGGCGAAAACCTGATGGTCCCTTTACCATTATGGGGTTTTTTGTAATACACCCGTTTGGTTAACCATCTAACCCGTGAGGGTAAACTGTCTATAAGGACGGCAACCTGTCTAACTCGTGAAGGTAACCTGTCAAAGGATGACAATCCGTCTAACCCGTGAAGGTAACCTGTCTAAGGACTGCAGCCCGTCTAACCAGGGAAGGTAACCTGTCTAAGGATGACAATTTGTCTAAATCGTGAAGGGAACCTGTCTAAGGACAGCAGCCCGTCTAACCGATGAAGGTAACCTGTCAAAGGATGGCAGCCCACCAACCTGTCTAAGGATGACAAACCGTCTAACTCGTGAAGGTAACCTGTCTAAGGACGGCAGCCCATCTAACAGATGAAGGTTACCTCTCTAAGGATGGCAACCCGTCTAACCCATGAAGGTATTCTGTCCAAGGACGACAACCCATCTAACCCGTGATGGTAACTTGTCTAAGGATGATAACCCGTCTAACCTGTGAAGATATCCTGTGTAAGGACGGCAACCCGTCTAACCCGTGAAGGTAAACTGTCTATTGACAACAACCCGTCTAGCCGGTGAAGGTAACCTGTCTAAGGACGGCAACCCGTCTAACCCGTGAAAGTAATCAGTCTAAGGACGACATTCACCCATCGCGCACCCGTCGGTAGCTTCCATTCTCGGATTGCAGAAGAACTATTCACCGGTAGTTTCTCATAAGGCGGCATTGCTGTCGACGACGCCGATAGGCAACCATATTCATTTAGATGTTGTCTGCACGAAAGTTTTGTTTTGCGCTGTGACTTGACTAATGAAGCGGAGACGTGTCACCACATAAACAGTGACTGATGCGTGCGTCAATAGATAGTAGGAAATGCGTGTATTTTACTAGAAAATCGGCCGTAGCATATTATTTCGCACTGCAGTGAAACCCCCACTCAACACAGCTTTAAACAAAAATCCTCATCCACTTGGTTCGAACGAAGGTTAAAAACAGCAATACCATTCCTTCGATTTGCAAGGGTAAAAGCAAGGGTAGTAGTTGCCTGTTAATCGCCGTTGATTGATCTGAGGACAAATCAGCTATCCGTTTGCTTAACTGGTAAAAAGCATGTCGACAGATCTAAAGTGTTGATCGATTATCGTGTTCTGTTTCTTGAACGGAAGTGTCGTTCCAGGTAGTGCTAAGTAGAAATTACAGAGTTTTGAAGCAAATAAAAGACGGAGACGGAGGGGATGGGAGAGGGGGGAGGGGGGATAATTTGCCGCAGGTAAAGATTATGCCCAAGGTGACTGGATAAATATCTTTCTTGGAAGAAAGTATTCCGTTTCCTACCTGCGCAAGCTCGAGCAGCATAACAAGCTTAACAAACATAACAAGCATAACAGTGCTCAGACATAACATTGCCTAGCAACACACTGAGAACTTTAGAGCCGACAGCTTTACAATCAGGCATACCATGCCATCACGGTTTAATTTATACCACCTGAAAATCATGTAAACAACACAGCATCACAACAAATTCGTGTTCACTACACATTACTGAAAAAAAAATGTGTTGATAAAAGTTTTGAGGTACCATGTTAGCTTTAAGAATCAGGTGACCAGCGCACATTTAGGCACTCTTTTCTTTCCTTAGCACCGAATAATGCGCACTTCAGGTATGTCGATGGTGTGGAGCCCTGCCTCAGGCCAGTCACCATGGTACTATCTGAATTCTCCTCGCATTGCGTGCTGCTAAACCAGTAGCATAACTAGTACATCAGGAGCCCATTGTCGAATAATTCAGGGGGCTCCACTTGAAAAAATCAACAATTACACAGAATCGCTGGCACAGCCAAAAATTTTGTTTGTGAGGGCCAACAAAAAATTATTTAAGTTATTTTTTTTTTAATTAATTTCTTTTGAGCCTTAAGTCAACCGAATGCTTGTATGGCTGAACACCCCCTGAAGTAGTGTAAGGAAGAGGGAAGGGGTGCTTCAATCCCTCGGAACTATAGCACCTTTAGCATCTTTAAAATGTTAAAAAAGCCAGTTTTTAGCATTTTCAGTGAGTGCCTCATTTGTCTACTTTTAGCAAATTTTACTTTCAGTTTCGGGTATGGGGGAGGGCCACAGGCTCCCCCACCCCCTTCCAACTTGGGTGCACCACTGCAAAGGATCCAAATTCATAAACTACATTATTCAGCCTTGGGCATCACGTGAATTAAAGAATATATGGTCCCAGTAACAGACCAAGAGATTGAGGCTGCACAGCACAGGAAGGATTATTTGCTTCTTAGAAAGTATTGTTTTAGCGTATTCTAGCATTGTAGTGGCTTTTTCGGAGGCAACTGGTCGTTTCGGGCCGGTGTGGTAGAGTTAAGGTGCGTTTTGTTGTTTTGACTTTGCTTTGTTGTTGATTTGTAGGGCAGATGGCGTGTGGAAGGCTACCGTCCTTGAAATAAATAAATTACTAACTAAAACGTCAAGTGTGCCGTAAAAAAGGGGGTTATATGATTGAAGTTTCACTTTACTTGTTAAAACGAACACGGATAAAATTTGGATGATTTTTAATTGAAATAATCAAATGTACAATTGAGAAAATTGCATATGTTTTAAGTGCTGTTGTGCTTTACGTTTGAAATATATGATAGGTAAGGCACAACAGCACTTAAACAGATGCAATTTTCTCAGTTGTACATTTGATTATTTCAATTAAAAATCATCCAAATTTTATCCGCGTACATTTTAACAAGTAAAGTGAAACTTCAATCATATAACTCCCTTTTTTACGGCACACTTGACATCTTTGTTAGTAATCCGTGTACCTTTTGTACGGCTATGGCGTTATGCTACAAAGGTTTATATGCATGCATGCATTGTTGCTGGCCACTTTGAAACAATTCAACTCAGATCTGAAAGCCTGCATTTACGAAATAAATACGCCATCCTATCGTTTCTAGCTGCCAATTTCGAGGCCAAATTAACAACGTAGCTTAGTTTGGTTTAAATCTATATGCATTTAGCTGAAACCCGGATTCTTTCAAAGGGTTCAAAGGGTTTAACGAGCGTTAACCACTCCTGGTCATCTGCCCGAAGCCCTAAGGCCCTATGCCAACAATCAACTTTTTAGCAAAGACATAACACGTGCAGGAAGAATGAATCTGGAGTTTGCTGAGTGGCATTGTTCCCTAAATACAATGGTTAAAACAATGTAAAACAATCAATATGATCGTTTAGGGTCCCGTAACTCCGGAATGGATGGACCAATCGAAAAAGTGATCCCTGTAAGGTAGAAGCCCAGGGAAATTTCTGGCTCAGATCATATTTCAGATTTTAGGTAGGTGCAGTAGTTTTTTTCTGAAACCGTGTCACACAAGAAGAAGAACAACAACAACAAGTTAACAGGTTTCAAATTTCCGTGTGGCTCCCTACTTTTACTCTTGCACGGAATTGCATGAAAGTTGGTGTAAAGTTAGGAAAAGTTGCTATCTACTATCTGACCAAGTTTGGTCGAAACATATCAGTAGACACCTCCCACAACCCTTCAGTTTACATTTGCAGTATCCTTATGGTTTACTTCACGTCTCGTGGGCCACACAGTTGAAAAGCTCCATCAACAAGTGGACCTTACCGTCCGATGACTCCCGCCTACACCAGGTACAGCCACGCCAACAAGGACGCACTTCCCGTCGAGTTCCACACTATAATTGGTTATTTTTTTGGTCATTTGAACTGCAGGTGTTGAAATGGTACAATTTTTGTACACTGTTGACCTACACTCTCTCACAAGTTGATCAAAGCCAGGTAGAAACGTGCCGACGAAAAATTGATCTAGCCTATTTTTGGTATGTTTTGCACAATACTAGCACTGTAGTTTGTTCCACATTATGTTTTCAGAAAACTGACTAGATGACGACTCGTTTCCTTGCACTTGGAGTGCAAAAACCTGTGGATATCACATTTGTACACTCAACAAAGTTACTGTTAGTTTACGAATGGGATGTTTTCGAATTTTTGGCACTCGTGGAAGAAAACGTGACGTCATACAGTCAGTTTTCTGAAAGCATAATGTGGAACAAAGTATAGGGAGGGACACATTTAAAAATCGCAAAACGTTTGACACTTCTTTCGGGTTCACACTTTATATTTCAAGTCCTTACCGTGAGGCAATAATCACCAACTAGGCTACGGCAGGTCCAAATGCGACACAATGACGGAAATTTGAGAACAACTTCATGCCAGTTTTGCACTTAACAGTGCGTTTGACGACAATTGACGATATTCACACGAAATTGGTCACATTATGAACAGTTTGAGACGGCCAGTTAGCGAAAAAGTTCAATTTTCGGCGGAGAAGAAACAACGTGCGGCCGACCCGAAACAATGTTGAAACAATACATCGGGTAAAGGCAGTTTACGAGTGCAAACAAGCCGTGTTGCATTGGAGACATCGTTGTGGCTAATCCAGAGATACTATAGCTAACGCGTTAGCTATAGTATCTCTGGCTAATCTTTCAGGTTGCGTCATCGCATCTTGTTTCTTTGTCCATTTGTTTTCGCAGCGCGTCGCTGGATGGCGTTGACTTGACAGCGGTTGTGACGACCGCTTTTCCGACGAGGAGCTTTTCAGCACGCAAAGCACCCGCAAATTTGAAGAATTTTTGTTGGATATCATTAAATCTGGAGTCCAGTTGAGATTCAATGCCAGCAGAAATTTCAGCACGCATTACATCCGTCTTGATATCTGCTAACGATGCGGCAGATTTTCGCGGTTTAGAGTGAGCAAAGGGGAGTGCAGCTCACACCTTCTCACCATTCTGTCACCCTCATTATTGCGCAACAACGTGTCCGATTAATGTTTTTTTTAATAAACCATCTGTGGGTGCAACGCTATTAATGTGCAAAATATGGATTTAATTGATGCAGTGGTTATTGCGTGATACGGAAGCAAAGGGTGTATTGGAGTGTTTTATAGCGGAGATCCGCTCGGCCTTCACTCCAATAATCTAAACACAACTAAACGAGACATACTATTCCCTCTCTGTTTAGGTATCAACAGCACTACGATATAGGCTATAGGCTCTAGTAAATAAATTCAAATTCCAATTCAGTACGATAAGCCAATAACTTCGATTGCATGCCACACGCGGGCATCAGCTCTTGTGGGGTGTGGGCACATACTGTATTGTTATCGTTTACTGTAATAAACTCGCTTACTTACTTTACTTACTTGTGTATTCCACGGCAGGTTGTCAATTTATTCCAAACTAACTCAGAATTTATACCTAGAATATTTATCTCTAGAAAAAGATAATGGTATAGTGTCTCTCAACCTCAGAAAAAGTTCCCACTCAGTTTCCATAAATGCCAAAGCAACAAAACTATAGTGTCAGCATCCTACCTTGAGTTCATGCCAGAACGAACACAGATAATCAATTGTATGTTTTTGGTAGGAGAGTGCATTGTTGATATCCAAAACCGTTACAAAAACAATGGCGGCCGTCGATTAAAGCCGCCCCCTCCAGGAAGACGGAGTCGCTCATAAAATACCTGCAGGTCTCAAGATACGCCACGCACACAATAATCCAGTTTGTTGTGTTTTTTTTCTTTCCTTTAAGGTTGAAAAAGAAAAACCAGGTAGACTTATGATTCACGTCGAAGTGGAGGGTTCCGTTGAGACCCTCGTTCTAGATTCTGTTAAGAAAATAACAAGTTCGTAACGTAAAACCTTAATTCGATCGGGAACAAAACAACCTTAGTAAGTAGACTGACATTCACCAAACGGCCTAAACGACCATTTCCAGCCATGTTTATGTTTAAGAAACGCGCACGAAGTGTTCTATAATCCCTGCCGCGCAGTCTTACAGCTTGGCATTTTGTTATTAGACCGCGGCGAAGGAGTTTGTTTTGAAAGAGCTGTAAGAAAAAATAACCCGCATTGGATTTCATTTTCTAGGTAATGAGGTGCGGGGAGTGGGGATTGGGGGTGGGAGGCGAACAAATTCAATGCGGGTGGCTCTATTTTGGGATTGTTGTTAATTATCGTGCCTGGAGGTATTGATAATCAATCGAAAAGCTATTAAGCAGAAATCCCACAGCTTCCGACCTGAGGCAAGGAATTAGGTGGCCAAAAGGTAAACGGTTTGGATGTCAACTTCGATCCGTATGGAATATTGCATCACTCACAAAAATGAGTTCGTATCCGGGGCGATCGAGCCCCTCCCTTTTGAATACGAGTAAGAATTGACGCAATTCTGTTCTTTGATTACATTGAGCAGTTTTCTAAACTCATGGAAAAGTTTAGCGCTGCAGCCACGGCTCATCAAAGTTGTTCTTAAACGCGCCAAGATTTTTTTTTGTTTGATTCCCCCAGTGTGATTCACTAATGAAGGGTCGCACTTACCGACGGTTTATTTGAAGCAGTTTGAATACTGATTCCAACGCAACTCATTATGGAGGACCTGGAGTTTTTCTTCGCTAATTCGCTAAAATTATATACGTGAAGATGATTCACCCAAAACCAAAACTGGTATAAGAGAAGCCACCAAGTTCCCGAAAAGGATCGTCTTTTGAAAGCAGCTATATCATTCAACCAGGGAAAGGCGGCCAAGGTTAATCCTATATTAGCCACCACACTTGGCGCATTGTCCTCTTCTTTAATTTCTTTGCCTGACTACTTTCTTAGACTGCTGGAAAATGTTGGACTTTGAACTGTGTAATCCTATGGCTGTGACATTGATTTTTACTCAATTCTTCGCAGACAACCATAGTCACTCCTAGCTAAAAAAAAAAAAAAAAAAAAAAAAGGAGAGGAGGACAATGCGCCAAGTTTGCTGGCTATTATTGGTATAGCCTTTCCCTGGTTGAATGATATCATTACTTCTAACGGCCAACCCTTTTAGGAAACTTGGCGGCTTCTCTTATACCAATTTTCTTTTCGTTTTGGGTGGATATCACAACTTTCACAGACTTGTGAAAGTACCAAAGGTCAAGCCGTCTTATCTTTATCTCCATCTTTCTTTTTTCTTTGGATGTAAACATACTCAACAAATGGTGAAGATTGTCGTCACTCAGAGAGTGTCCACTACACTGCTCCGAAACACCTTGCATTTTGCGAATTAGCTATGTTCCGTTATCAGTCTTTACTGCCACATCACTTTCAAACGTCTTGCCAATGTCGCTTGCAAATCGGCCGACCATGCTTCATGTTTCAGTAATGTACTTAACGGCGTGAAAATGGGAGAAACTATCGCTGCGTCGGTTAAAGATAAACCTTTTTCTTCAACCATGCGAAAAAAGCTTCGAACTATATATCCTTTCTAGTTTTATTTTATTTTATTAGAGTCGAAATGGCCACAAGCCGTACACTCTTGAAAACAATTTGAACAATTGGAGCGCGGACCGGCTAACGTTTGGTGATGAGTAGTCGTTTGTTTGTTAGTCCAGTTTTGTGTCGATTCATCAGCAAAATCAACAGCCAATGAGATGCAAGAATCAGTACAATGCCGCAAAATCGGAACAGTGACGACAGACGCGTTTGAGATTGCAGATGAGTTTCGCAAAATATCGAACAGTTTCTCGCGCTGCTGCGTAGTACTGAGTGGACCGACCCTATGAAATTCACATTAAACCGAAGTTCCCTGGTTATAATACGCTTCTTTGAGAGATACCGGCCGTTTTAAATCACTTTCGTTAGTAACCACACATAATTAAACGAATTTACTAAAAATGTAGTTAATGAAATAAAACAAAATGATATTAAAATATTGGTTGTTACAAAACTATTCGCGATTGTCAAATACAATTTGATTGTTTTTAGGTTTATTCCGTGAATTGTCCGAAACGGTGAACATTTCCTGTCAGTTTGTCTTTGAAGAAATGGTACAATTTTGGTACAATGCGGCATTGGCTATGGCTTGCCAGGGCTGACTTCATCTCTTCCATTGTGATGTTTATTATTTTCTTTTATAGTGACGACGTACTTAAACGAATGTGGAATTTTTAAATGCTATGTTTTGCTACGACAAGCTGGAACTACTTAACACTTGTGGGAATTTATTTTATTTTCGAGGGTGGGTGGGTTAGGGGTGATGGCGGAGGAATTTTGGGGGAGTTATGGATTTTTTTTTGGTCCTCCTGAAGGGAGGGGGGAGTCATACATTTTTTAGATCCGTCAAAACACTGACCAAACTAGAGGAAAACGTCATTTTTGGGCATCAATAATGCCCCATTTCAACAGTTAAAATTTCTAAAAACGCCGTAGCTCCACTCAGAACCCCTTCAACCATGTAAATTTTTATACGATTTTTACGAAATTTCTAGTGTTATTTCTCTTCCGTTGAACAGTTCTTTAAAACCACTTTCCAAAAAAGTTTTTGCACCATGAGGTATTTTTCATGAGGTATTGCACGTGTTGATGTTATGGAGGGCATGGACATGCTCACTCCAACTGCCTTAGTAGTGCCAATATGCATGCCTTACATCAAAAGTTATTCTACGGTTATAAATCACGAATCTCGGTTAAAGGGTGTTTGAAGAACACATCTATCTTTAAATGTTTTCATGAACATGCGTTAAGTCATGGCTCGTTTTCCTCACAACTGGGAACCTGCTGATTCGAAATGCTATTTTATTTAAATAGTCCACAAGAAATTATCTACACTTAACCTGAAACGGCATAAGAAAAGCATATTTTTTTTTGTGGTGGGGGCAGAATATTTTGGACCTTGGGTGGGAGAGTCGTTTTTTCAGGGTCTTGTGAGGGGGTATGCATCGAAAATTTTGAGGTCACATTTTCAATTATTTTTTCCTCCCAACCCCCCCCCCCCCCCCAAAAAAAATGACCGGTTCCTTAATACAGGCGTACTAACATAAGTTGAGATGCATGAACAATCAATGTTATGAGAGTAGCCTACTGAGTTGAAAATAACTTCGCGATTTACCTTCAGTAAGCATTTTGTCACGATTTAGTAAAAAAATTATTTGAACTTGAAAAACCAAGCTCTTCCAACGGGGGTGATGCAGAGATGTGCCAAATCTCGGTTTTTGGAGCAAGATCATCGTTGTATTGTCTCTTGAAGCAAACGTGAATAAATATTCCATAATACTTGGGGCTTATCAGCTTAGGGTGATGACTTCTCCATTTACTCTACCTAAAGCAGGTTGAAGCCTGAGACTCCTCCTCAGAAATAGTGCCAGCTCCTCTTGGTGCATTCCATTAAGAGGGCTGCATTAAACGGTGAAACGAGAAGCAATTCTTTCAACCCAAAACAGCATTTTGCCTCGCCTCCCTGAGATTGCAATTGTTTAACGCTCGGCTGGATGTCGACACAGACTGGGATGCATCCATAACCTGAGAACGAGCTGCCATCAAATTAGTCTGCCTGCAGCGGGCCAAATCTGGCCAACAACATACACAAACAAAGTAAATGCTCTAAAGCTGTACTTCCTTTCGATGTGGTGGCAACTTCAAGTGGAGGATTGACCGAGGGTACACGTCGGTTTCTTAAGTCCCTTTATCTCAAGTTGACGTAGCTTACGTCGATGTAGACTTAGAGCGTTTTAAGAACGTCCGTGTAACCACCTACTTTCAAGTCGCTTTATCTCAAACCACTTCGTTATGTCGATGTAAGGAGTTGAAGCGCTTTAGCAACTTACGTGTTAGCTAGCAACTTACCTAAAACCCATTTTCTACGTCCCTTTAAGGACTGCTTCCTTGTGATTGGTTGAGAAGAGTGCACGTAAACGTCAAGAAACTAGGACGGCAACCTGTCACTTCGTTAAAAGGAAGTCGAAATCCCAGCTAGTTGAATGGGGACATGGGAATAGAGAGGGTTTTGGTTGATGGGGAATTAGATAAACACGACGCCAGCAGGAACCCCCGTGTACCCGTTGTCGTTTTAACTAACTCCAACTTGAATGTCAGTGTAACCACTTCTCACCTAAAGCGATGTAAGTTCAAGTCGCCGTAAAGTAAAGTGACGTAAGGTAAAGCAACGTAAGAAACCTGCGTGTACCCGCAGAAGTGATTATATCCTCCGTGGAGGTTAAGTAATCATTTGTTGTTGTTGTTTTTAATTAGGGGGACGATTCCAAACCAGGTTATCTGCCCCACTGCAGATGACGAGAGGGCCAATGTAGCTGGAAAAATCCAAGAGGAAAACCCTGGATCTTTGAAACGCCACAATTGACGAGACAGTGAGAGAGAGATATTTCATTTAAGCGTGTGCTGACTCACTAAGGATTGTCTGCCCCACAAAACAAAAGCAAACAATCTTGGTGTTTTTTTTTTTAGGAAGCACGAACTCAAACTGGTTTATATGCCCCACGGTGATACCAGCAACGATTTAGGTGGTGTAATCCAAGAGGAAAATCCATGATCTTTGACATGCCACAAACTTAAAGACTACAACTACAATACGATCACAACAATCAATCACAAAACAATATTTACAACTTCAAATACGAGTTCGTCCCAGACCAGGCGAGCACCGGCCAGTTGCAAAGCAGAATTCGGGCCACCACACGCTGTATACGCAGATTTAATGTTTTCACGTGGGGCCATATTCCCAAGAGATTCAGCAGAGAGAGTTCATGCTATGCCCACCACTGCCTCTCACGGTAGGTGGCGCGTCACAACGAGTTTTTGTTTTTTGCACAGCAGTGGGAAAAATGACTTGATATAACACTCGTTGGTTCTGGACAATAAAAAGGCGTTAGAAACATTATTGTTCAGAATCCATTCTAGAACAACACGGCAGTGGGATAGCTGACTTGATATCATACTAGTTGGTTCTGGGCAATAAATCGGCGTAAGTAACATTGTTCAGAATCCACTGCAGAACACAGCAGTGGGATAACTGACATGATATCACACTCGTTGGTTCTGGGCAATAAATCGCCGTGAGAAACATTGTTCAGAATCCACTGTAGGACACACAGTGGTAGGATAACTTAAATGATATCATACTCGTTGGTTCTGGACAATAAAAACAGAGTGAGGAACATTGTTCAGAATTCACTGTAGCACACACAGCAGTGGGATAACTGACTTAATGTCACACTCCTTCGTTCTGAACAATAAAACTGCGTGAGAAACGCTGTTCAGAATCTACTCTAGAACAACACAGCAGTGGGATAGCTGACTTGATATCATACTCGTTGGTTCTGGACAATAAAACGGCGTGAGAAACATTGTTCAGAATCGACTGTAGAACACACAGCAGTTGGATAACTGATACGATATCACACTCGTTGGTTCTGGACAATAAAAAGGCGTGAGAAAACATTGTTCAGCATCCACAACAGTGGGATAACTGACTTGATATCACACTCGCTGGCTTTTGGCAATAAAACTGCGTGAGAAACAATGTTCAGAATCCACTCTAACACAGCAACAGCCTAGTGGTGAGCGTCCTCGTCTCCAAACCCTGCTAATGCTGGTTCGAATCCCCCGACTGACCAAAGGACCATATGGTCCTTAAAAAAAAAAAGTATCAGAAAATAATTCATGCATTTAAGGGTTAATAAACTTTTCGTTGCTCCAACGTTAACCCCATGTTGCATACGGTTACCTGCAGGTAACAGCTGACTAAACGTGAAAA
>JAHWFP010173213.1:0-18906 GCA_023313725.1 Lithobius niger
ACAAACATTTTAAAATGCCATTTAGTATACAACTTAATCCTGAAAATGGAAAACGTATTATCCCCATTAAGTTTGTTAACTGCGTGAAATATAACTGAAAAAAAGCATCAGATTAGATTAGTGAAAGTTGGTGCCGGCCGAGCCTTAAAGCACACACGTATTGTTTGGGGCGTATCAAAAGTTGAAAGTTTGCTGTGTAGATTTTAGGGACATGCAAATTGTGAAAACTTTCACAATTTGAAAAATATCTGTCATACTCAAAAAGAGTTGGCTGGAGTAGAAATGGTGAATTTTTATTATTTTACTAAGTTAGTAGGTGGGTTGGGAGAGCGAAAAAAATTAACTGAAGACAAAGAATCACTCCTGGCTCCTAATCAGAAATATTTAGATTGCACTGTGCTAATTTACTTACTACCAAGTGAACCCTACTGATGACACAACAAATGTTTAACCATTGTATATAATTAACGCATCCACATGTAACAAACATAGTATCCATCAAAAACCACAATACTACCATACCAAAAAAAAAAATATTAAAACTACTAACACAAGAATTTACAATTCCTATTAGTTAATTAGCTGGCCATTATTGGTCTAAGACATCAGCTTTGCCCCGTGGTACATGAACTTTACAATGGACACGTAAACTTGGTGCCTGTAATGATTTCTTAAAATGTACACAAGCGATTGTCTTGGCCTGGTAACATTGTCGTTACCAGGCGAGTTATGGAATGGATACAGTACTGCAGATGCATCAATCAGCCACAACCAAAAATAATACAAACAAACAATAATAACTCATCCCAACATTTTGTTGGCATAAAGATTATTCATTATCTATCCTGAGGCATTACAAAATTTAACTTAACTAGGTCATATCTCGTTGCGACAATGTACAAGCGACGCTGACAATGTAAAATCAACTTGTTTTACCGCACAACTTAGCCAGTAGGCAGTATTTGACTATTTGACACACAGTGATATTTACAAACCTAACAATATCTCCTAGATTAAACAGCACTCACAAACTTTTGATATGTGCTACTACTGCTACTACAGTTTTTAGTTAGTAAACTAGGCAAAGATAATGACTATCTTATGTGGCATACATTTCATTTTATGGTTCATTACACATTAAAATGTAAAAACATGTGTAAGTACCACGTTGGGGACGAAACAGCATCTAAGCAGTGAGAACTTGGAAGAGTTAATAAGTTATGAAAGTACCACACACTACCAGTGATACACAATACGTTACATTGATAAAAAAAAAATGCCTGCCAATGTTTGCCGTTCAGGGGATCCAATTTTATGCACATTAACCACAATTCTTTGGGCCTCCTGTTATAAACCGTAGTATGTTAAAAAATAAAAGCATTTTAGCTAATTTGCCAATAGTTTAAGTGAACTGACCAAAATGTTAACAGTGATAGCTTTAGCCAATTCTGTACATGAAATGTCATCAGTAGTTTTCTACTCCCACAAAAATTGGTCAGTACTGTATTTAAAAATTTCAACTTTCTACTTCTTGTCAAACATTACTTGTACTTTGGCCGCCGTTGGGCAAAGCCAATTGCAAGTTGTCCAGCGTGCATCGGCCACTTTCAACAATTGTCGTAAATGCCTTGCTTTTACGTCACTTGCTTCCTTGCATGTGAACAGTTGAGCCCACAACTATAATACTGAGAACCCTTCCAAGTTCGTTTCTGTTTATTCACCATCGTCGGATTACTTATTTGGTATGGAATGTTATGAATCACAATTGTGACTGCTATTAAATCAATTATTATGTACAGTTACAAAAATCGGTGAAATGAGGTGGCAAAAAAAATTGTAAGTCGTGATTGCTTGATATGTTACGTGATTGTGCAACTAACTATCGGGTCAATGTTGCATATCTGGTTTAAGATTAGAAATGTTAGGAGTGGAAGGTCTTTTATTCAACATTTGACTCAAGCCGTGGACGGTTTAAGGTACGGTATCAGTATCGGTATAAAACCCCTATGAAAAAAATCAGTACCAAAAAACTGGAATTCACAATTTACAAAGAAAAAATAATAATAACACCGTCATCAATTAGTATTTAAATATCTGTAGTTTTGAAATCACACACAGATGTAACCTGATAACACATATAGATTGCTTAACCCTGAAAAAATAATTTAGCTAATTCAAAATAAACACTTCCACATTAAAACTTACATACAAACACAAACAAATGATATTTGTTTTTGTTCAAACGTTGCTAGTGTAGGTACCAACGTTCACAACATTAATGTTAAGGCATCCATCATTAGGGTTGAGGGTTTTTAACCCATTTGGTTAAGATGTAAACACGTATTGAATGTGGTAAGCGAGAGTGCCAGAAAATAGACCATAAAGTGTAAAGATCTGTATATGTTAATAACGTTCTTTTTTCTTTTGCAGATATGTAACACATCATAAATATATTATTTCACCATTAACCTTTCATAAATAACCTAATCAAAAAACCCTCGCTACAAATCTTCAAATTTAAAAGCCCATGAGAGACAATCCATGGCAACATTTAATTTTCTGCTATTCATGATTGGTAACTGATATATTTATATGGCCAGTGGCGCATGGGGGGGGGGGGGGGCCCCCCGCAAAAGAAAAAAAATTTAATTTGAAAACTACTAACGCTTAAATTCACAGTTCCAAATACATCATCACAGTTCAGTGTTTTACTCTTCAACGCCCATCTGTGCAGTGGCAAGAAACCTCGTATTTAAAAATCTTTTTTAATCTCATTATTTTGCGTAAAGTAGAGTAACATTCATTAAATTGTAGCAGTCGTGTCATTCTGCGAGGCCAGTACCCACCGCTCTCCAAAAAAAAAAATAATACTTTGGTGGGCAAACAAATAAGAAGTCAAAACATTTTATAAATTTTCTGAAAACGGTTAAGTAAAAAAAAATACAAAGCAGGAGCACTGGTGAGGTGAAATAAAGTACTCCAGCAAGTTCCGAGGAGGGTTGGCTGACTGTGATTTGTTAAAACTTGTATGTTGCAACAGTAATACAATCGCTGAAAACTATTAGCTTCTTGGCCCATTTTCATTTCTTTTGCCCCTGCTAACAAAATTTCTGGGTGTGACACTGCCTGTGGCTGTAACAAGAGTAACAAGACTACAAAGGATTTTCAACACCCACACTAGCCAGGCCTAAAACTTGATAACAACAAAATTCTTTATATTTAGCCAAAATAACTGAAATACCTTCACTTTTCGTCTCTATTATTAAAAGATTAAAAAAAAATATTTTCAACTTTTAGCCTCTTTTAGGTTTTTTTTTAATCAGCTACACATTATAAAGAGGATTGTATTAAGCTGCAGCACCAACATAAATTACAGAAATTCAACATATTAAAGGCAGGTACACAATTATAAAACTTATAAAATTTCTGTATTGCAAGGGATTGCCTCTCACCATAGTCTTGCTTTAGATTTGAATAGGGCTTCTTTTGTTATCCCTACAAAGTATCAGGACGAGCACTGAAAGACTGGTCTCAATCAACTTGCACTTACATGAGGTGCAGATGCTCACACAAATACACTTCTACCCAACCCCTATCATTTTTTTGTGTTGGCAACTGTTTCAGGACTTGAACTGTTTCTTTTTACCCTGCTGTTCTCCGTCAAGTCCACTGCTTGCGACAAGCTCTCGTCTTCAGACTGTTCGCCTGACAAACTCGAGTCACTGCCACGTTGATCACCAGATGCGTCATCAGCCTCGTCATCTCTTGGAACTTCCTCCACATGAACTAGTTCAAGGTGATCGACGTATTCCTCTTGGTTGTAGAAAACTTCTTTACACATTTGACAAGGGTAATAGTTGTCATTAGTAGCCGATTCTGATTCATCATTAGCACTAGGACTATTAGCGCCGGATGTACCTCTCTCCTGATCGTAACGTTGGTTTGCCATTACATTGTCCATGTCAGATGTGGAGGTAGTTGAAGCACCCGAGTCAATACCATCATCCCAAACGCCCACTCGACTTTCATCCTGACCGTGTTTCTGTTGCAGGTGCTTGCGTAAATTGCTTGGTGTTGAAAACGCGCTACTGGGACACAGTGTACAGCGATAAGGACGCTCAGGAGCAGAGCGAAGATCGGGATCGCTAGCTACTCCGCCGTGTTTCCGCACCAAATGTCTATCACAATTTGATTTGGTTGTAAAGAGGAGAGGGCAGTGCGGACACTTAAATGGCTTTTGGCCAGTGTGAGTTAAAATGTGACGACGAAGGGAGCTGGTCCAGGGAAACCGCCGTGCACAAAAGGGACAAGACACACGGTGTGGAGCATTGGTGTAGGCCGAGCGCTTTGTGTCACTTTTCTCGTCAGCATTTTGGGTTTCCGCCGTTGATGTATTCGCAGATTCCGAATTGGCAGCTTCTGACTCCCGAAAAATTTCCTGAATGTTTTGAGCTGTTGCAGTGTCAAGAAGACACGAAACACTGACCAAGTCTTGCACTGACTCATGTGGCACCAGTGTTGGCGCTTCCTCTGTTTTCATCTCTTCTACCGCATCAGTTTGGTTTAGCTCTTTAGCTGCTTCTACTGGACTTGGGCTACAGCAAGCTGCATTATTGATTACGATGCAATCTTCATCGTTTGACGTAATGGCAAGCCGCTGCCTAATTTGCTGTGAGATAGCCTCTTTTACGTGATTTGAGATCGGACGGGGGCCAGGCACTGGCTCAGGGGTTGATCGGGGCATTATTGGTCTAGAGGCAGCAGGACTTTGAGGTCCAGGGCTTGACCCACTTACTGGCTTACGCCCACGTGCTCTCACGGCCCAGTGCTCTGGATGTTGTTGTTTGATGTGACGCTCCATGTTCGAACGCAAAGTGAAACCTGCTTCGCAGTAACTGCAGCGGAACGGCCGCTCTGTTCGGTACCGCTTCTGCTTCTGCTTTTTGAAAGCGGATTCGGTTCCACTGCCACCACTTCCACTGGACTGCGGCGATTTTGTGAGGTCAGTAGCAGGTTTCATTAAATAAAATCCTGGAGTGACACTGGTGGAGGGACTGGAATGATCTTCTGACACATCAATTGGACTGCTGGAATTGCTACCATTTAACTTGGGGATGACTGGCACTGGTAATGGAGTGAGCGGCAAGGTAGGACTAGGAGACAACTCGAGGACAGGGGGTGGAGGAGGAGTTGGGCGAGGACTGGTGTAGAAATTTGTGATGCCTCGACTCATGAAGGGTGAACTTTGCATGACGACAGGAGTTGGGTGAGGAGGGGGAGAATGACTGGGTGGGGTCCCACGGAATATCTTTGGCAAGGGAGGATCTTTGGTGGGTGTATGCATTGATCTGATTGTGAAGTCCACTGGTTTTTTGATGGACAAGTCGACAGGATGAACGGCCAAATCTAATGGTTCTTCCTGAAGTGGAACTTCAGCCAAGCTGTGTGTACTCCAGTGGACTAAAGCTTCTACGCTGCTGAGATCCGAATCGGTACTTGGTGTATGGGATATGGGCGGCATGGGGTCGAGCAGTGGTGGACCAGGAGACAGACTGGGTTCAGGGGAATCCGCCATTTCATCCATCGCTATTAAACCACTGTCATCGTCGGCTGGCTCCACCTGAAGATCAGAATTATAGGTCCAGATGGATTCATTAATGCGATCTTTGACTTCTGGATGTTGTTTAACAATATGCCGATAACAATTATTCTTGGTAGAAAAACCCATGCGACACAATCGACACTGAAATGGTTTACGAGCACAACGACTGTGGAGAGACCTCAAGTGATGCCTTAAGACACGATAAAACTTGAAATCAGTGTTACAGTATTTGCACACTGTGTCTGGACAGTAAAAACTGTTTAGGGTTTGTGATGGATCATGAGACTGAGGTTTTTGTTGCATTGCGTTTCGAATCTCCTGCTTCGTGAGCTTGCCGTGTCGCTTTCTCATATGTCGTTCACAATTGGCCTTAGTGGTGAAAGCATACTGGCAAAGGGTGCACAGGTAGGGCCTTTCCCCGTTGTGAGTACGGAGATGGCGAAGCAACGTACTCTTGTCAATGCTCGTATAGGCACACATGTTACAGCGGTAAGGCGACATTCCCAGGTGGCTTCTATTGTGGCCCTTCAATGCTCGCAAGTTAGGGAAAACAAGGGTGCAGAGCTTGCAAGGAAACCGACTTTTGGGGATATTGTTTAGTGTGTGGGAAGTAGACGTTGCCGCCTGCTCTGTCACATCAGCCGGTAGTTCGGGACTAGCCGTAGCAGAATCTGCAGTAGCTGGTGACTCGGGGTTGATTGCTAGTCCTCGGCGTGGTGAGGGAGATGTGGCAACAACAGGGGAATTACGTATAACTGGCAGTAAACTTGGTGATGAAGTCAATGATAGGATGCTCTGTATATCGGCAAAATCTTCGCCGTCACTTGTTTGGTAGTTGCTACTGCTTGGTCCACTCTTGTCTGGACGGGATGATGGCATACCATGAGTGAAGTACGTGGCATTCTCGTATGGTTCCTCGGCTAGTCGTGGCATGGATGGCTCGGATTCATTTGCCTGCAGCCCAAGAACAGCAAGGAAATTTTCTTTATTGGAAAACGGCACCTGAGATGAGTTATCTGCTGTCTCGTCGTTTCGGAAACAGGTTTCTACCGACAAATGATGCAGGCGATGAAGCAAGAACTGCTTCTTGTTGGCAAAGGCGGAATCACAACTTTTACAGGCCGTTGGTGTCTGTTCGCTGTGGTTGAAGCTAAGATGCATTTTTAAGGCACTACTACACGGAAAGGCCTTTTTGCACTGGGGGCACTCAAACATGTGGAAGGCACTACTCGGCCTCCGTGTGTGGCGTTCACAATAGGCCTTGGCAATGAGAGTGAATTTTTCCGCCGAAAAATCAACAAAGGTCAAGTCATGAAAACCAACAGGGACTGAGTTGGTTTCGCTTGCCTTTTTTAGGTGGACAAGGTAACGGTGACGGTTAAGTGTCCTGAAGTTACGGAATGTAAGGCTGCAGTCCTGGCAACGGAGAACAAAGTCGGGATGCGTTTCGAGGTGGGTTTGAAGTCCGTATTTGCATAGGAAGGTTTTATTGCATACGGGGCAATAGAGCTGCTCTTCTTCCCGATCCGAAGCAGCACTTGTTTCGTTTGTGATGGGAGCTGCATCACGGACAGTGGACGGCGAACACTCTTCGTTCTGCACTTTACTGGTGTCCGACACTGCTTTCACGGGTACTGGTACCTGAACACAACCACGAAAACATATTTAGTTGAAGTTCAGTAAACCGAATACACACAAATACACAGTATTCCCAAAAGCCAGTAATGAAATAAAACTTATGACAGAAAAAAATGACGCGGGCTGGCCTATCAGGAAGTCGGGAAAATTCCCGAAGGGCTGCTTGATTAAAAGACAGGATTTCCCAAAACACTGGCCTACGCGAGAGCAATTTATCACTCGTCAGTCGTAACAATGTACCAGGTGTCAACAAAATAACTCCTTGATTGCAAAAATTCTTAACTTCTTTAAAAAAAGGCCAATTCACATGTGGTTTGCGCTAAAAGGAAGGAAAAAAGTTTTTTTGTAGTAGCGTCATTGCCAAAGATCGGCAGTAACAACATGACATCATAAAGAAAATGGTGTCTCCCATTGAGAAAGTGCAATGTGTGCTGTGGCTGGTCGAAATCAATTTGCCAATCACAGTACGTATAAAGACATTTTCGAACGACGTATGGACGAGAACCTCGAGATGTTACGTCCATAACGGGATGGTTAACAAAGTTTATTGCAACTTATGAGTCTGTGTATAAAGGCACAAGACCTGGGCGAAAGTTTCTGTGCAGCTTTCCCGCATAGTTTTCCCAATCGGTAAGACGAGCATCACATAAGCTACAAGTCCAAGGTCGACCATACACATAGTGCTACTCAAACAACCTTGGTATTTGTAGCTCATGCGATGCTCGTCTTACCGATTTAGGTTGACTATGCGGGAAAGCTGCACAGACTTCCTTCACACCTTCGCCCGAGTCTTGTGCCTTTACACACAGACCCTGCTGCAAGAAACGTTAACCACCCCGTTATGGATGGAACATCTCTGGGTTTCCTTCCATACATCGTTCGGAAACGTCATTGTATAGTGATTGACGAATTGGTTTCGACCAGCCACACCCACATTGCGCTTTCTAAATGGGAGACACCATTTTCTTTATGAGGTCTTGCTGAAGCGTTGTTACTGCCGATCTACAAAAAAACTTGGGAGAGTTTTGCTACCTTTCAGCGCAAACTGGCATGTGAATTGGCTTTATAAAAATAAGTTATGAATTTTTGTAATCGGGGAATTATTTTGTGGACACCCTGTATACATCGTAATGTGTATCTTTGTACTGTATGTACTTTGAATACATCGATATAGACAAAGATAAAGAAAGAAACATGTATACACGTATATATTGGGCACGTTGCTTTATTCAATAAAATAAAACGTGTGGTGTGGATGTGTGTACATACAATGCTTTAAATTGGCTGTATAGAAAAATAATTGGCCTAAATAAAACAGCCTCAGCGATGTGAAGGAAGGGAGAGATCAAAAACAGGCCCACCAAATAATAAGGGTTGATAAAACGGTTTACTCCATCCCCCTTCCCTCTTCTTTAACCGGTTGATTGCATTTAAAATACATTAAATACTAATAGGTATAGACCGGTGGAAATGATTTTAGAGACCGGTTGAGCTGACCCAGTCCACCACTGATTTTAAGAACAAACGGATTTCATCAAAGGAAAGCATGATGGCTTAAGTTTTTTTTTTTTCACTTGTATAACAGCAGATCATTCGTCAACTTCTCCAACTTTCTTCATTTCCAAATTAACACTTTAAATTTTTCACCCATTGTTGATTTAGAGTATGTGAAGGCATACAATCAGACGCAAAGTCGTTTTTGAATTCTAGTAACATTGGTATTAGTTACCGTAACGGTGGTTTCATTTTTCCATTGAAAAAATGCAATGGTTTATAAGTGTTTACCCAATTTTCATGTGAGCCCACCTTTAAAATGCTGAATCAGCAGCAAAGGCACTCCAGGAGAGAGCGCTCGAGCCACATGCCCTGATGCGAAATTCTGGCCTTGAGCAAACTTCTGGAAAATGGTGGCACAAACGCACAAGAAAGCCGATTGTGAATCGTGTTTGATAAAAAGTTGCTTTGTTAAATGTACAAAGCTTTTAGTAAATTTTGCAGCAAAAAAATGATGATTGAAGGGTAGGGCGTTAATTCATTATTTCATAATTTTGATCTTTAGACATTGTGGGGGTTGGCGTTAGCTTTACCAGGGTGTTTAATAAGTAATGTATGGTATAGCAATTTACGAACTGATCAGGGCCTCCAAACTGAAATGGCTCCTACCCACTTAAAACATGATGGCTTACAGAATTTTCATGTGTGTCCTTCACCTGTTCACCTAATTTGTTAGTTTTATTTGTGTTTGACCTGACAGCTGACAAGTAAGCCCCATAGACCTACTACAAACTTCTACAAATGTAGCTGATTGCATCAATTGTTGGCAGATTTGGGAATATGATGACCGACGGGATATTGATTTTGTATTGATATGTTTTATGTTTAAGCTTTCTGAAAATGCCATTCTACATTTTTCTTGTTTCTTGCGGCCAAAGTGTTTTACTGGTGCTCCAACTCGGGGCTAAATTTCTTTCTTAAAAACAAAATTGTTGTCCATGCCAGTCCACCGCTGTCTAAGCTAGGTACACGTCAATGAGTAAAAAAGGAAGAATTGAGGAAATACAAAGGAAAAAGACAATAATGGGGAAGTTTGTGACCAAAAATTCTAAATTAACGGCTTCCATTTAGAAATGCAAAAGTAAGGAAACTGAATTAACTAGACTTAAAAAATATAGCCTCACTTAAACTTCATGAAGAATCAATTACTTATTACGAGGTTAGAAAGCCCTCTCAAAATTACTAAGACTTATCTAAGATTCTTTTAATTTTTTACTCCTTTACCACACACTTAACTTACTTCTTTAACAACCATTTTTTTAGCTGGTGAAGGCGTATCGGGGCTGCCCTGTCGCTTGACAGGAGTCCGACTCTCGTCAGGAATGGGGCCTTCTTCGCCATGATGTGTTCGCATGTGTCGGTGCATGTTGCCATTGGTGGTGAAAGCCATGGCGCAGCGTGAGCACTTGAAGGGACGCTCGCCCGAGTGCACCAACATGTGGCGGTCGAGGGAACTCGAAGAACTCAGCGTCTTGCCACACAAGCTGCATGTGTGAGTTGTGGCTGACTCCTCCGAGTTGTGAAGGCGAATATGGAGAGTAAAGTCGTGCTGCGAATCCAGGACTTTGCTGCAAACGGGGCAGCCGTAGGGATTGGTGGGTTCATCAACTGCATCGTTCTGAAAATGAAAGCGAAAGGGATTATTAAAGCAATGTATACAAATTTACAGACAAAAGAATTAACAACAATCAAATCAGGATTATGATCCAACGGCAAGCCTACGACTTCCATCTACAATGAGTAATTATTTGTCTTTGATTGTATTTTACCTGGGGGGTCTCTACACGACATACAAAACCGATTTGTATGAAACACAACTGCAAAGATTAGAACTACAAATAGTTATAAGTTAGTTAAGCTATTAAACTCTGTAAGCTATTATGAACTTGCATTTCATTGGCATGGTCAACGTTGTGCTATGGAGTTCATCATTTTTTATCAACCTTCGCAAATGTCTATCCAGTAGCTATCGCCAATTTGACAGTTGATGTCAGAAAACACTGCCAGTTCTTATTTCTCCTTGCAGCACAATGCATGGTTTTGCTACTTTATGCATTGTACCAGTGTGCAGGGGGTGAACCCTCCATCTGCCGTATGGAGCGAGGTCTGCCATGGCAACCAGGAGACTGATGACCTCGCAGAGGAATCTCATCAAGAAGTTGTGATGACCCAGCAGATCGAAAAGTCTTTCCTTGATGGAGAGAATCCTCTTCGGAGATAAGATGAATGGTAAATTCCTCCAAGTTGAAGAGAGACCCAAGGAAGATAAAGAATACTATGGGTTCTAGGCGGGACTTCTTTAGGTTGACTCTGAAGCACAGCGTGAGCAAGAAGTCCACTGTTGTCTCGAGGTCTGCAAGTATCTTCTTGGAGTCATTGTTCCTGGGATGCCAGTCGTCTAAATAAGGCGTGTGTCCTGGTGCCTCCGCAATGAAGAGTCGCAAGAATCAGCTTGGTGTTTAAAGTAAAGTTCCCTCATACCATTGGTTAGTCAGAGAGGAAAGGCCTTGAAATGATGTCCTATCCCATTGAGGATGAATTGGAGAAGATGGAACACGTTCGGGTGGAGAGACATGAAGATAAATAAATACGAATGTAAATAAATATGGATGTAAACCTATTTACATTACCTTTTGGACTTAAATGTCAGATTGCCTGAGTGGGGAATGAACCCTTGACCTTTGAAACCGAAGGCCAAAATCCTATCACTAAGGCAATACTGACACAGTCATGTCAGTGTGATTTAGTGATAGGACTACGGCCTTTGGTTTCAAAGGTCGTGGGTACAATTCCCTGTTCAGGCAGTCTAATATTTAAGTCCAAAAGGCAACGTAAATTGGTTTGCATCCGCATTTATTTGACACTTTCCAAGTCCATTTGGGTTTCGGTCCTGTTTAAGACCTGGAGATGCGCATCCTCCAGATCGATGGAAAGCATATATTCTCCGGGTTGTACTTAGTTTCGAATTGAGTCCAAGGTTTCCGTATTGAATCTTGTGTTGCTGATGAACTTGTTCAAAAACTTCAGATGAAGGTAATAAGATTTCCTCCGTTGTCTTCGGAACGAGAAAGATGGCACTGTAAAATGGGATTCTGACCCATAGATAGATTTCGACTGAGCTTTTCTGAACTACTGTTTTTGTGCCTGCCTCTGAGAGAAGATCTGGAGTTGGGTTATTGTGCGACAGTGACAGCGCTGAGCAGTTCGACAAATTTATGTTGACTGTGTTTGCAAATGTTTAGTATTGTAGTGTATTAGTGTCTAATGCCTTGTTAAAAAAAAAATCGGGCATAGGAGTGGTTTCGAATAAAAAATTATTAAAGTTTTTTCACATCAAAAAAAGTAAAAAAAAAAAAGTGAAACCAGTATTACGAAAAAAAATACTGAGTGATTTATTAACTTCTCACACAAAAAAATAAAGAAAAACCTGGAAATCTAACGAGAAAATAAAATGTACAACTATCACCCCTATAACTTTGATAAGTTTGTTGGATTTTTTCAGGGGAGGGGGAGGGGGGAGGGGGGAGGTCACTATGTATCACTACACTGCCAAAAAAAAAAAGAATCGGGCGAAAAATCTTAGTCAACTTAGGAAGAGGTAGAAGTATGGAAATTAGAAAAAATGAACTCTCCGATTCTCCCGTAGCTGTAGTTGGGTTGTTGACTTGTTTTTTGCTCCAATGTTTTTTGCCCTACATTTCTTTCAGTCGTAATACCAAATAACATCAACATATTCCGACTCAAGTCTCCAGTCATATCATCTCCGTATCTCTCACCCAGTCAGACATACAGACAACATTGTCAAAACTGTCTGCCTAGTCTTTGAATTGATATTTCTTCAGATCTAAGAACAGTTCAGAACCACCCGTCTGGTCCATTCATAAACTTACTTCGGGTTCCCCTTGGTTCTCAGGGACTTCTTTCTTCCTTTTATGCTTTCTTTTCTTCTCCTCCTCCTCCTCAGAGCTAAGGTTGCTACTTCTGCTCCCTCCTTCTGATTCTTCTTCGTCGTCCTCCGCCCCACGGTCTTCAACTTTGGCTTCCTCTTCCTCCCCAACTAAAAATGACAAAATAAAAAAAAATAATGTAGCAAAGCAGCATAAGTATACTATTGGTGGTACATTAAAAAAAAAAAACTTAAAACATTAAGTTTTCAAGTCCAAACATACAGAACAAAAATGAACAATACGGTTGGACAAACTGAATGCTTACACTGTGGTATTACACTATAAAATTTATTAGGCTTGTTAAGTTTTTTTTTTCTGTGTTACGGACGGAAAAGGCACCTTTCCTAAGTCCTTCCATACTGTTAACTGTTTTAGAACTCCAAATCAAATTCTGTGTGAAAACTGGGTGTTATTTCGAAACATTCGGGAATAAATTAGAAAAGAAAACCGGTTAACCTGAAGAAATAATACTTACCTGTCGTTATCTCGCATTCTAATAATTTTATAAAGTTTGTACGAAAGTGTGTTTTAATAAACCATAACGTTAATTTTAACTTTTAACATAGCATTACTAACTTTCAATTGCGGTATCTCATCTGTATTACGTTAAAACGGCGTTCCCCGCATGGTTTCGTTTACTTTTACATGTTACATCTTTTCTAACGTTAACAAAAAATGTCCCAGAAACAGTTAACAAGTGTATAAATACAATGTCGTAACAATAAATCTGAAAAAAAAATAACACGTAAATAAGAAAACTCACGTTCCATGATGAAGGTAAATTCACAAATTAGTTTATTTTTTCGTAAGAAGAGTACTCAAACAAAACAACAAGAAAGGAATAGCACTGTATTTACAAGAAAAAGTTTTTGTCTGGAGACAGAAAAAAAAAGTTCACTCAAAATATTTCAAGTTGATGAAATGAACTTGTCTGCAGCAATTTTCAAGGAAGCAACATTTGAAATCGTGAAAACTAAATTAAGTAGCATATTCCACAAGACTATTAATCTGTTGGCAAATTAATTCCGCACGATATTCAGGTGCCGGTTTAAAATTGATCCTCGTCTCGTGACACGATTCAAAAAGTTCTAGACACACGCTAGTGTGTCGCGCCAAGTTAGGCAACAATCATCACAACAAACATCACATCAGTTCAATTGTCGAGGTTGTAAACCATTGTAGCGCGGCGCCATAACGTCAGTGTCTTATATCTGGAAGCATAGTTGGGCACATTTCGGGTACTTGGGGAAAAATAATAATGCGGTACAAAAGCTTAATTGCGTTGAAATTGAGAGCAATGACCCACCAGAAAAAATTAACTCGTGTAGGAATGCCAGCTAAGCTGCTTTCAATGCAAAATCTGACCCTCAATAATGTTGAAAATGTGTTACTAGCTAGCTAGCTAGCTAGTTCGCTCATCCCCATGTTAAATCCCATAGGGTGATTATTCATCAATACCGAGATAACGGGGAGGCTTCTAGCTATGAAATTGGACGAATGGGTTCATTACAATACGAACTGCATACCTTTTATGGTTTGGAGCCTCGGGACGTAACAGGGATGGCGTGGGAGGGCGCGTAAGTACGAAAATATTGTTATAACCATTGTTGGTATTGTCCGCATCGTCTCTCATTGGACGGCCAAAGTTCGGACAATGACAACGTGTATACTGACGTACGTGCCTAGACACACACTAGTGCATCACGATTAATCTAAACAACGTTGCAAAGAAATTGTATTCACGTGCAATTCACGAAAAATAAACCAACTGTAAAAACAAAGCAAAAAACAGGTAAAGAGGCCACTAAGTTGAGAGTGGTTCGCCCTTTCAAAGGAGTGATATCAACACACCAAAACTAACTAAATATTGTAATACAAATTACAACAAAATTAAAACCAAACCAAAAACCCATAAAGAGGTGACTAAGTTGAGAATGGTTCGGCGTATAGGCAAAAGGTAGTAGCAAATTGTTGAAAACCAATTTCTTGTTGACGTGGCACTTTATAGTACACATCTGCACAGTAGTTGAGTTGAGCCAATACACAATTTAAAAGAAAGGAGTGATATCATATCAAAAACCAAAACTGGTAAAAGGGGCCGCCAAGTTCCGAATGGTTCGGCCCTTCAAAGGAGTGATATCAATCAACACACCAAAATATTCGCCAACTTAATCGCACCGATAATACTTCGGACGTTAAATGAAAACTTGAACATTGCCACCGAAAGTAGCAATGTTCTAGTTTTCATTTAACCTTCGAACTATTAAGCGGTGCGATTAACTTGGCGAATGTTTTGGTGTGTTGATATCACTCCTTTGAAGGGCCGAACCATCCGGAACTTGGCGTCTCTTTTTACCAGTTTTGGTTTTTGATATGATAAAAATAAACACTAGGATTTCACCGCTAGACGTTTAATGATCTAAACATAAGAATCAACCCAAACCTCTGTTGCCACCGTTATTATCAACGTGTGAGGGAAGGTAACTTTACAATCCTTTAACCTTTCGGTATAAGAAATCTTTGACATAGCCTACAAAAGTTCCAAAATGGGACACCATATTCAAGCAGAGGTTGAATCATATGTTTTGTACATTACAAAACATTCAGACAATTGTAGACAAACACCGGTTTTGCAGAATAATTGCTTTCAAATTACATGCCTCACTCGCGCTGCTCGCTGCGGCGGTTTTAGGAAAAAACGACCCCGACAAAACGCCCCCGGAAAAAAACGCCCTCGGATAAAAACGGTCCCAGGAAAAAAAGCACCCAAGAAATTATGTACTTTTATGGTTTTTGGTTCGCATCTCCAGGTTCACATGATTTCTGAACTACACTTCCTTAAGTAGTAGGTTCAAAATTGAGCTGGTTCATCTATACAAGCATTAGTTTGCTTTAGATGATGCGAGGCACCAAGAAATTTACTTTAAAAAAAGATTGAAATTGTGAGCAATTCCACGCCCTGAGTAGAGATTCCGATAACGAATTAGTACATTTACGACACCCTGTCGTTTGCATTTGATTTAATTTAAAACCTATACAACTAAGACAGGGGCATTAGAATTGTGAGCAATTTCACGTCCCCAGTAGGGATTTCTCTAGCGAATTTGTAGCTTTATGACACTCGCTGCGTTTGTATTTGATTTACTTCAAAGATGTACCGATTGCTTAAAAACTGATGTCTTAGTGAGATTAAAATTGTATATTGTAGGTGATTACGCGGAGATAGTCTAGAATAGGGAGATCTCAAGAAATGGAAATGGTGTTCTGGATACATAGACTTTTTGAAGGAGAAAGAAGGCTAGTTTAAGGAAAAAAGTAGCTAAGTATGTGAATTGTAAATGGGGAGAGTTTAGAAAATATGCAAAGATATTATTTAAATAAAATTCTTGGAGCTGTAAGTCATTTGAAGCAAACTAATGCTCGTACAGATGAATTAGCATAATTTCGAATCTCACTGCACGTTTTTGACGGCAAAAGAAGTTTAGTTTAAGGAAAAAAAGTAGTTAAAATGAATTGTAAACAGAGGGTAAATACGCAAAGATACTTTTTTTTTATAAATTTCTTGGAGCATTAAGTTATCTGAAGCAACTAATGCTCTATAGATGAGCAGTCTTAAATCTGAGGCTCAGCTACAATGACCACCACTGTGGCATTTTCCCTTACTTGGGGGCGTTTTTTCCTAGGGGCGTTTTTTCCTGGGGGCGTTTTTGCCAGGGCCTTTTTTCCGGGGGCGTTTTGTCGGTCAACCTTTTTCCGGATACCCGCTGCGGCTAAACACATAACATCAGAAATCGCAACTAATGACGAATTACTTCCAATGAGGCATGTCTCTTTAACTTCTACAATGTTAAATTTTTGGAGAATATTTTGTTTCTGCAAAACGGGAATTCCCGTTTGGGGAAGGGTAACCATTACGTGTATAACAAACTATTCTAAAAAAAAAGTAATTCTGGGGATTAGAATACCCCAGATAAAAAAAAATACAAAACCAGTAAAACTTTTTCAGAACAGTCCCAACAATTTCAGATGCCTTGAAAAAGAAAGAAGATCGGTTTGTGTTGGTTTAACCCAATAACGTTGTTACTTGTCTTGCAAGACTAGATCTTCGTGGAAAGCTCCATTTTTTTTTTTTTTTTTCACTTCAAACGTATTTCACGTCAGTGGCTTCACGTCAGCTCTTGGCAAGTCTCAAGACTTTCGTCCCGGGGGCTGATGACCTTCATGTCCGCGCTCCAAACCAGTGCTAACCAGTCTCGCGATGAAAACTAGCAAATGGGTTGATTTGGGGCGTCGGACTAAACTCTAACTGGAAAATTGTCTAATATTCATCTAAATAAAAAACAAACTGGAAAACCATCGAAACGGAATATCGTAAAATGGATAAGTGTACAATTGATAAACGTTTAACTGGACAATAATATAGCTGATGAACGTCTAACTAGACAATAATGTAGCGGCGGATTCTGATGTTATATGTATAGCCGCAGCGAGCGTGATAGCGCGAGAGAGGCCGGGACATTAGACGATTTTCCATTACACGAATTTTGTGTTAGACGATTTTCCGTTTCGTGTTAAACGATTTTTCATTATACGAATTTCGCGTTAGACGATTTTCCTTTATCATGCACGGCATATATGATTGAAGTCCTCTCTCCAGCAAAACTAAAATTATTAATTTCTCTGTTTCTATTCAATCTATTTCGACCAAACTTGGCCAGATAGTAGATAGCAACTTTTCCAAACTTTACACCAACTTTTATGCAATTCCGTGCAACAGTAAACGTACGGAGCCACACGTAAATTTGAAAACTGTTCACTTGTTGTTGTTGTTCTTGTTCTTGGCTGACACGGTTTCCGGAAAAACTACTGCACCTACTATATGAACCTACTACTGCACCTACTATACCTAAAATCTGAAACATGATCCGAGTCAAAAATTTCCCTGGGCTTCAACCTTACAGGGACCACTTTTTCGATTGGTCGATCCATTCCGGGGGGACGGGACCCTAAACGATCATTTTGATTGTTTTACATTGTTTTAACCATTGTATTTAGGGAACAATGCCACTCAGCAAACTCCAGATTCATTCTTCGTGCACGTGTTATGTCTTTGCTAAAAAAAAAGTTGATTGTTAAACGCAATGGCAGCTGATGTGGATGAGCTCCTGAGAGTGTTAAGGAAAGCTAAAGTCATAACGGACAGTGAAGTGAACTTAGGGATTGTTTCGGATGAGACTTTCGCACAAGTGATGAGGGAAGCGCAGAAGCGAGGGATAAGTGAGAAGCGAGTGAGACGGTTTGGGGTTGATCCTGCAGTGCAGATGAGAGCAGATTTGCAAGATAAAGAAGATGGCGGAGAGGAGCGGTTGCCAGGAGCAACAGAAAGGCATGATGCAGCAAGAAACCAGAGAGCAGTGATTCAACCTGCAAGTAAACTGTTTAGTGCTGCTGTAGCAGAAAGTGGTAGGGCAAACTGGGGAGAAAGTGATGCTGAAGTAAAAGAAGCAGAGGTTGATAGTGCAGTAGATTCAGTTCAGCGGTCGCAAACCAAGAATTTAAGTGCTCTGAAGAAGTTGTATGGTGGAGGTTTAACCAATGTACAAATGCCTAGATCAGTGGTGCTGATGTGTGCGCCTGCAGGACGCCCGTACTCAATCACACAAATTTATTTGCCAGTTGAAGCCGTTGTTGTTGGTTTTGGTGAAATAGCAGCTGTGGGCCCTCTGCGTGTAGGACATGCTTTCGAAGTTGAGTTGCGATCATATGCAGCGAAAAAAAAGCTACTGGGAGCGACACTCAGCATTAATGGGCACCGAGTGGAACTGCATGATTTGCACGAACAGACAATACAGGCTAGGCTGCTTTGGTTGCCACGGGGAATTACTGCGCATGAAGTAGCAGCAGGTTTTGCGCGCATTGCGATTTTGAAAAGGCATGCGTTCGAGAAGTTGTGCATTCGTGGTAAACCTGTTAGTGAAACAACAGGTAGGCAGATCACGTTAAGGCTGAGAGATAATTTAACCATTGAAGATGTTCCTGACGAAGTAGTGATTAAGGGCATACGGACTTTGGTTTTGATTGACGATCGCGCACCAAAATGTCTGCGTTGTTCGATGCGTGGGCACTATCGTCGAGTTTGCGCGAGCATCGCGTGCACGACGTGTG
>JAHWFP010173213.1:19306-44306 GCA_023313725.1 Lithobius niger
AGCAAAGTGCAGTCACGCACTGCAGTTCTTAAGGCTCTGTGTGTAGGCAAGGATATCAGGAGAGGGACGTTGTTGGCAGCGTATAGAACCTTTATACGTTCAGTTGTGGATTATCACTTGCCTTTTTTGGCAGGTGTGAAACGGCATGTTAAAGCGCTGCAGGTAGTACTAAATGTGTGTCTCAGGTTAGTATCAGGGTGTTTGGCTTCCACTCCTGTCCAGGCGCTCTGGGCAGAGTGTAACGAGCTGCCGGTCGAGTCTCGGGCAAAGCAGCTGCTTGTGTTGCTCTGTTTGCGTAATCTGAGCAGGGGGCACCAAGATCCTGTTGGCAGGATACTAGCAGACTATGAGAAACTCAGTGAGAAGGCACGTGAAGTGTTAGGGGAGGCAGGGGCTGGGGTCACGCTACTCCAGCGGTTTTTGGATCGTCCTGTGGCTTCTGCCGTGCCGCTCAGTCCGTGGTCGTGGTGCCCAGAGCTGCGTAGCATTTTTGTGCACGGTATGGCTGGATGCGAAGTATTTTGTGATGCGTCATATCGAGCTGTGGAACATGTTGGAGGGATTGGTGTGGCAATGCCGTCACTGAAGATAGCAGTGAAGCGGCACGTGACAATGGTAACTTCTAGTATGTTGTGTGAATTGCTTGCAATTTCGGTTGCACTGGATATTGCACTCGACTTAGACCTGCTATCTTTTTCGTTGCAGACAGATTCGCTTTCGAGCTATAGGCTACTGAAACGGTCAAGTGAGCAGCTAGATGTTGGAGATCCTCTAATATTCTCCATTCTTTGGAAGTTCTGGGTGGCATCCCGCACCAGTGTGGTTGCATTTCAATGGACGAAGGGTCATAATGGGACCCAGGGAAATGTTGTTGCGGATGGCCTGGCCCGAGCGGCGTTGTGTGCTGATTGCGCAGAGGTAGTCCCGGTTCTTTCGGCACAGATGCGTCGGCCAGTAGTAAAACAGTGGTCTTTGGCGATGTGGCAGGCTGAATGGGACTCTGTTGAAGTTGCAAGAGATTTCCATGCAGTCCATCCATGTTGCTCCTTGAAATCCAATGTGGACAAACTTGGCTTTCGGAATGCAAGGACGATTTCCAGGTTGCGTGTTGGTCATTCATTGCTCCGTGCACATCAGTTTCGGTATGGGTGGGTGGGATCGCCGGTATGTCAGGAATATCTTGTAGAGGAGACAGTGGAACATTTTCTGTTGTGCTGTAGGAAACATGCTGCCATGCGTGCCAAGATGGCGTCCTGGATACGCGAACTACCAACGTTGCAAGAGCTGTTATCGCATTCCCTAGGGGCTAGACCAATAGTTAGGTTGCGTGCTATAGCCAGGTTTTGTGCAGGGTCGGGGATAAATGTATAGGGCATTACTGCCTCCTTCCCCCGATGGCTTGTGAGGCTAATGTGGTGCTGTGAAACAGGCCCGCTGTTTGGGAGGAAGAAATTGGGCCAGATTGGTGCTTTAGCAGTGTGGTGTGACCTGTGCTGGTGTGATTTCTGTGAGTAGAGGTATGGGACGGGCCCACTGGAACTTTCCCTAAATGGGAAAGAGAAAGTGGGCCAAGGCGGTGCATCGGTGGTGTGGTGAAATCTGTGCTCTGGTGTGTGTTCTGTGAATAAACTGTGAAACAGGTCTCTGCAATTTTCCCTGGATGGGAAAGGGAAAGTGAATTGAGGGAGGTGCTTCAGCACCGTAGTGAGAGCATGCGAGGACTGTGCTTTGATTTGATTTGATTTGATTTGGGTTGATTTGGTCTCATGCGGTTTCATGTGATTTGGTTTGGGTTGATTTGTGGTTGGTTTGGTGGTGTATTGATGTTGTATTTTCGGTTAATTGGGGCGTGCGGTCTAGGGCCAGGGCCTCAAATAAATCTTTCGTGAAAGAATTAGCAGGGCGTACGGCTCCGGGCCACAGCTCTCAATAAATATCTATGTGAAAGAATTAGTTACTGCTGATGTGTTGTACTAGTGTTTTGAGTGTTCATGCGGGATTTCGTGGTGGTGTTTTGTATGTTTTATCCGAGCGCCAAGGCTCGTATGTTTTATCTGTGGGCCAAGGCTCGTAATAAATGGTCGAAAGAATTAGTGTTTCAGCTAAACGCATATATTTTTAAACCAAACTAAGCTGCCTTGTTAATTTCGACTGCCTCGAAATTGGCAGCTAAACACGATAGAATTGTGTATTTATTTCGTAAATGTAGGCTTTCAAAGCTGACTTATCACATCTTTCAAAGTGGCCAGCAACAATCGACAGCATGCATAAACCTTTGTTGCGCAACGCCATAGCCGTAAAAAAAGATACACGGATTACAACAAAAACGTCAGGTGTGCCGTAAAAAAGAGGTATATGATTGAATTCTCCCTTGTTAAAATGCACACGGATAAAAATTGATAATTTTCAATTGAAATAATCAAATGTACAATTGAGAAAATTGCATCTGTTTAAGTGCTGTTGTGCTTTACGAATCATATATTCAAAACATAAAGCACAACAGCACTTAAATAGATGCAATTTTCTCAATTGTACATTTGATTATTTCAATTGAAGATTATCAATTTTTTCCGTGTACATTTTAACAAGTAAAAATTCAATCGTATAACTCATTTTTTACGGCACACCTGACGTTTTTGTTAGTAATACTGTATCCTTTTTTCCAAATATGCGATTTTCCAGTTAGACGATTACCTCTCGCCCTCGGTTGATTTTCCTACCTAATCCAATCCAATTATTCAATCGCCCCAGAAAATCAGTGACTGGCACTTACGACATTTTGAGTCCCATTCTTTCCTTCTCAGATTCAATAAAACGTAAACAACAAGTTCAGAGTTAAGGAACGGGTCATTATTTATTTAAGTCTTGGAAAGGAATTGAAAATATGGCCTCCAAATTTTCGATGAACCTTCCAGGGCTGCAACAGTTTTTCCAAAATTTCATTTCACAATTTTTCGTACACGTTTCATTGAAATTTTCACATTTTCGCACCTTTGGATTCCCAAACTTTTCACAAGTTTCACAGCAGAGACTGGATTTTTTTCACCTTTAATTTCTCCATAATTTGTTCTTGTTACGCTGTGTAGGTTGCATAATTTTTTTTTTTTGAGGTAGAAGCTGCGGCAGTTTCGAACTTTTTTTTGCTGATTCTTGACACCTGACTTCTGAGCACCATGCAAAATGCGGTTTGCGGCTTCCTCTTTGTTAAATCTTGTTTTGCACAAACTTAACTCAAAACTTTTAAACCTTGGTCCTGTATTTGTTCCACGTTTTCAGTTACAGGTGTCTTCTTCAATGTAGCTAGGATGTCTTTACATAGTTTCCATTTCTTGGCGTCACATTGTGGATTGCAATATTTGTGTGCAGGATTTTTTACAACTCCTCACAGCCTAAGGGATGGTTATCTGATTGGACCCTTCAATTTTCTGTTAGTTTATCACCACATCTTTTCAATTTTCTGTGGTTTATTATCACATCTTTTCAATGTTCTGTGGTTTATCACCACATCTTTTCAATTTTCTGTGGTTTATCATCACATCTTTTTAATTTTCTGTGGTTTATCATCACATCTTTTCTAGGGATGGGTCGGTAACCGAAACCGAAACCGAATTTTCGGTTTTTACTGAAAACCGACACCGAAACCGATTCGGATTTTGTGACGGTTTTTCGTACGGTGTTCGAAAATCAAAAAATGATTTGTTCTTTTACATTTTATTTAATAATTATCAGTTTCTATGTATAAATGACAGCAAAGCTCCTAGCTATTAAAACGAAAATAGTAGAAGAAAATGATGCCACAGTTATACCCATGGTCTTTGACGCTGCTGAAAGTGAAAGCAGGAATAAGTTGAAGCTAGTAATAAAACTGTTGCAAGAAAAAAAAATTAGGAAAATCTGGTTGGGGTGGATGGTGGCAAAAACCGATACCGAAACCGAAACCGAGGTTTTTTGGGTGTGAAAACCGAAACCGGAACCGAAATCAAAAAAATGAAACCGACCCATCCCTAATCTTTTCAATGGTTTATCACCACATCTTTTCAATTTTCTGTGGTTTATCATCACATCTTTTCAATTTTCTGTGGTTTATCACCTCTTTTCAATTTTCTGTGGTTTATCATCACATCTTTTCAATTTTCTGTTGTTTATCATCACATCGTTTCAATTTTCTGTGGTTTATTATCACATCTTTTCAGAAATGATGATGATGCTCGCAATCCCTTTATGACAACACTGCTAAGGCTTGTTTTGTGTTGGGTCACAATTAGTTTGTTTTCACTGAATCATCTCTTGACATCAGAATTTCCATGACAGTGACAGGGCAATCATCACAAGTTTTCGTAACGAAGGGTATTTGCAAGTATCACTTTATTTGCAAAGCGATAACTATACCACGAACCACGGCTGTGTGCCGTGATGTCATCATGAGTCAACAACTGACTAACAAGAACAGCGTGTTTTTGGCCGTCTGATTGGACTAGCCCAGGTACGTGATACGCGCGTCATGGCAAACAGCCGTGGCGCGTGGTTTAGTTTATTTCATTTACTAGCATCATACCCGGCTTCGCCCGGGTTTTTCTTTCCACCATGGTTTGGTTTGGCCCGTGGTTGTTTCCCAGATTCTGGTTGGTGTTGCGTGAACATTAACTGCGACTGGGTATTTTTCTTCCTGTAAGTTTTCCTTTTCCTCCCATCGTCTCCCACCCCTTTCATACCATCATCTCCCTGCTCTCACCCTCCCCTTTCCTACCTTCCTATCCTGTTGCCCACACAGAGGCACTGCCCCTCTCCCTGTTTATTGCTTTGGCTTGTGACGTCATTTATCATTGTTGCCTGAGCTTGGTTGTTGTTGGGGATGTTGTTGTCCAGTTAACGGGTAATCATATGCTTACTGGTCGAAGACGCAATGCTCCCCACACGGGCAATAGTCGTACAGGGCCTCCCGGCTTCGCCCGGGGTTTTATTTCGCCCATAGTTTCACGCTTCTCCCCCCCCCCCCCTCCCAATGTCTTTATTTTCTAAAGAGCAGGGCTAACAGAAGCACTGCGCCACACATGGGCATTCCCTTATAACCTCCAACTCCTAGACGCACTGCCCCACACACGGGCATTTGCCATTCAGGCCCGCCTCGTCACTCTCAATTTATCGCTTTGGCTTGCGCAATCCGTATCCGTACTGTGTGAAAAATAACTATCCTTCGTGCATGACGTCATTTAAGACATGCCACTGCGATGACCGCGCAGAGCAAATTGTTAGTCGAGGCAACAATGTGCCAATTTCAACTTCTTTTCAAGGCAACAGCGTACCAGTTTCAACTTCTAGCCAAAGAATTGACACACTCGCTCGTTTTCATTGTAGGGGTTCTCCTTCCGGGGGTCGTCGTTGCTTCATATCTGCTATGAGACTTTGGTTTATAATGCAAGAAGAAGATTATTCCAGCAATTTTTGTTTCAACAAAAGCCAAAAATTCACATTTGTTCACACTTTTATGTGAGAGGCCAGAATTTCAAATTGTTCACATTGGTGGCAGCCCTGCCCCGCCCAAGACCCTAAAAAAACCGCCTCCCCCCTCCCCTAAGGTTAAAAAATATTCTCATCCCCTGTAAAAAAGACGGTTAAGTGTAGATAATTTCTTATGGATAAATTAAAAATAGCAACAGGTTCCCGATTGCGTAGAAAACAAGCCATGACTTAAAGGTACATGTATCCAATTTTGCTCTCCTGTTATGACTCAGTTTTACAACATTAGTTCAAACGTATGTAAATGTTGCCAACATAGTCATTTTCTTGTTTTTTCTTTCATGCGACATGATTTTGCGACATTAACTCTAACCCGAACCTGTGTAAATGTTGCAAACGCTATTCTCGACGGATCGCATGACGCCGTACCGGAAGGATTTATGTGCCTTTAAAGAATGTTCTTGAAAACATTCAAGTGTTCTTTAATGTTCTTTAGTGTTCTTCATGACGGTAGAGCAACTTTTGCACGGGCTGCATAGTCTACTGGCACTAATATGAGTCAGGATGGCAATGATCTCCACAACATCAATCAACACGTCAACATGGTGCAAACACTTTTTTAGAAAGTGATTTCAAATTAATATTCACAGGTTGACACTAAAGACTTACATGATGGGGAAGACGGGAAGGGGGATAAAGATTTTAACTAATGAAAGTGTCATATTTGAGGTCCAAAAATGGCTTTTCCCTCCGTTTTATTGTGATGTGGGGGGGGCCCCCCCCGGTGGAGAGGGTCCAGAAAATGCATGCCGCCCCCCTCCCCCTCCCCAGAGATAAATAATGACCAATCTCTAAATGCAAATGCGAATTTATGTCCAAAATACAAGTCGAGATGCAACAATGTACGAATCTAATCCTGTATTCTAAAACGTGTTCTAATCCTTATTCTTAAATTCAAGGAAGCCTGGGAATTATTAACGAATAGAACCTAATTTAATGTGGGCATCAGAATTTTGAAGAGATGTGGCTGTTGAAGAGCTAACTAGTCGGGAAAATTTTTCGAACTCCCACTGATTTCACACTACTAATTTCATGTCGCGCCCGGGACAGCACGGCACAGCTCGATCGTTTAAGATTTCACACTGAAAAATTCTTAGAGACCGTGTTTGCTCTACCTAGCGGGAAGGATGAGTGGTGAAGTCTTTATCCCACAACAAAAAGGTGCATTGGTGAGCAGCACGAGGAAGAAGGGCTTTTGTTCTGGCAGAAAGGTGGTTTACGAGGATTATCCACTGGCCCTCTTTGGGACCCATCAGCATATTTTGGCGTAGCGGCCAAGCTGGCTCGCAAACAAGCGTCCAGTGCGGGCTTGTTCGAGACGAGTTTAGTAGTGTGAAATCAATATTAGTGGGATGTTTCAGAACATGGATACTAGACTAGTCGTATAGCTTCGATATGCTGCATTAGGTTTTGCGCTAAATAATTTCACCAAAATTCAACAATAACAAAAGTGAAAATCGATTACTTTTTCTCTCCAAGTACTAGTTACAATGTGTAATTACTGGACGGAAACCAAATGTATTCTCTCTCATACAGATGCAAATCTAATTCCTGGTCGCCGACTACAGAGCGAAAGTCGTGGACTGAGCAATGCGTCACTACGCATTTGTTGTCAAGCCAACCTTCTGTTCGTAACTAATGACACAGGAATGATATGACCATTGGTTAGCTGACAAAGATAGTTTGTACACCTAAAACAGACTACTGACAAAAGAAAAAATAAACCCAAAAAGTTAATTTGTAGGCTATAAAGGTGGTAAGAAGGAAAAAAAACAAACACGTGTGGTGATCCTAAATTGGCCAAAAGGTTCCTCGCGACAAAAACACTTTTAAACAACTTTGTCCAGGAGATTCATTCAGAGTGAAAAGGAAGGAAAACAGATTTGTAGGTTTTAAAGTGTTTCAATGCACTTTTCGGTAGGTTGCAAGAAATCCGCCTAAAGGAGGAAGAATCTCATCCCTGCTTTCGGTAAAATGGAGGCAAGTTTTCCTTAACAAAGGTAACCTGTTGGTGTGGAATGCTACTTATTTAACTAGGGTATAGGAAATCGCCTACACGAAGTGTCACTAGGCATAAGAAAAGCTTACTTTTTTTGTGTGTGTGGGGGGGGGGGGGGGGGGATCAACTTATTTTGGGATCATGAGTGAAAGAAGGTCAAGATTTTTCTGGGTATTGAAAGTAGCGGGGGAGGATGATCGGAAATTTGGAGGCCAGTTTCATTGCTCTCCCCCCCCCCCCCCCTACCCCCCGGTCCATAGAGAATGACGGGTCACTCAGTACTACGCCAGATTATTGTTTCTTCATACTTTGCGTTCAACCAAACGCGACCAATCTTCAATCAATCACTTATTGTTGCCAATTTTAACCAATAGCGATCACGCAACACACTAACAAAAATGCGACGAACGGTAGCGGGAATATAACGTTCCCTACGGGCTTCGCTCCTGGAAACCTAAAAAAGAAGACTATTACCCAGACAATACCCCACACGTTTCCTGAAAACCAGACACTTTTTCCCCCTACCTTCTTCCTTGACTTTCCCAATAACTGGTTCAGTCGGGAGCAAGATCGTCTTCCAAGGTCGCCCACCACAAACAACCACCTGCTTCTACCAATTCATCCAGATAAACACATTCACTTTTATCCAATTTTGGCACTAAATTCGACGCAAGACACAACCCAAACACCACTACAGTTCCTTCCACATTTCTTGCTTTCTTTTTCCTCCGTGGATTTCGTCGTTGTCCCGTAAGTTTTAGTGCGACGAAGCAGCTCTCACCTGCCCACCAGCCGGCCACTCCACAGACAAATGCCCGACCAGAGAGCAGCAAGAATTTCGTGGCAACCTGTCCGTTACCCTTGGCAACGAGACGCCTCGAGTCATCATCGGCGCAGGAAGAGGGACGCGAAATGTGTACAAACGATGAAGGGAAAGCCGGAAAAAGCCGGAGTAACTAATCGCACTTTATCTGCAAGTGTGTCGTTCATACGGTGAGCCTGGAGAAATTCCTACGTATTGATGTAAACGCAGGTGGGTCATCCTACAACCAAACAGCACAGAATGATTGAGACCGGGCCCCGCGGCCCCCCCCCCCCCCCCCCCGGCGGGGGGAGAGAAAGTGCCCCATTGTGCGAGTGCCTTTGACTGCTTCTAAGATTTTACGCAATTTGAAGAAGCATCTTAACGTATCCTGTTTTTTGTTCGTTACAGCTATGCGGCGATTGACATCGAGCCTGGGCCCAATTTTATTTATGTTTTGTTTTGTTTTTACGCAAAACTCTGCCAAAACAGGCAACTGTTTTAATCCAAGTCAGTAGTGTTCCCACTCACGTGGAGCACACCCCTTGCGGTGGAGAAAACCTGGACATTGTGTGTAGATAGGCAATACGAATCTAAAACGTTTTGTAGGCTATCTGTTTTTAAGAGAATTTAAAAGTAAAAAGTATCAGCAACGATTAAAGGGATATAAACCCTTCCAGTATGTCGTACGACCCGTTGAGAGTAGCGTTTGCAACATTTACACAGGTTAGAGTTGCAAAACGAAAGATAAAACAAGAAAATGGATGTGTTGGCAACTTATACATGCGTTTGAACTAAAGTCGCAAAACTGGGTCATACAGAAAATAGGGGTCAGACGAATATTTGAATATTCGTTCATTAAGAGCGTATTCGAATATTCGCAAAAAAAAAATTGTGGTGTAATTTTAGACTTTTTCAAATTATTGAGTTGGTTTTAAAGTCCACACTACACTTTCTTCCCTTCCCTCCCAACCATTCTGTAGTGAAAATGATCCATGCATTTTGCATTGCTCACTTAACTACAATATCATGCGTGAAAGGGAACGACACCTTGGTGAATTACTGTCATTCCATACTACAGTTGGCAATTCACCCATTTTTCGGGGGAAGGGGTTAGTGTTGCACGGTAAATCGGTACTCACGGTATTGACGGTAAAAAAATTACGGTATCAGTATCGTTCCTTTTTTAGCACCACTGTATTACCGTAGTAGCGGTATTACCGTGATGCTGACGACCATTCACGAACCAGCTTTACTCTCTTTTGATGGCAGCCATTCTTTTAACTAAATTCGCACAAATAGGCGCCGATACGGAGGTGAGAAATTTGCACGAGGGAGTGAAATCTGATCCCACTGCTAGGCAGATGAAGCGCCCACATTTCGGAAGGGAGTGTGTGTGTGTGTGTGTGTGGGGAGGGGGAGGGGGGGGGGGGGAGCAGCACTACAGTAACAAGCGTGTCCCAGCATGTTTGTGTTGTCGATGCCATAATAAAGAAGAAAGCGAAGTCCGGCTATTAGTATAAAAATTAAACGCAAAGACCCATATTTGATTCTTTTGTGCTCAAGTGGATAATACGCAAAATTATTTCCTAAATTACCGTGATATTACCGTAGACCGCCGTTTTCAAAACCGTACCGTACCGTCCTACAAAAACTTAATACCGTGCAACACTAGAAGGGGTGTTATTTGTGCCTTGCATTGCCAATAAATTGCGAATATATATATATATATATATATATTTTTTTTTTTTTATTTGTTGCAAATATTCGAATATGTTGTTGCCCTATTCGTCCGACCCCTAACAGGAAAGCAAACATGGATGCATGTAAAAACAGAAATCAACAAAAGTGCAACAAAATGCACAGAAATGATACGTTCGTAGATGACTGCATTGCATTGTCAAGCGCAAATTATCCAAGTGGATAAAGCCAGGCCGATATTTTAAAAGTGCAACATGCAACTCCGAATCATGAGAAACAAAGAAAAAACGCGTTAAAAACAATTCTGATTCTTCTGAACCTACGTCAGTCCAGAAAACGACTGACAACAGAAAACCCTCAGAGGCGACGTTCAGATGTGTTTTTAACTTTTTAATGTGTCTTTTCTTTGTTCCCGTTTTTTGATTATTGGTTTGGGAGACGATGATGTAGTTTTTAACAGTGTTTTAAATAGGAGTTTGACTTTATCCACTTGGAAATGACAACAAAATGCAGTAGTCTTAAAACGTAGCATTCCTGCGGAGCTAATAACACCTCCCCCCCCCCCCCCCCCCAGGAGCTTCAAACTATTATTATTCCCGCCAGGGGGGAGGCTACTTATTCCCGGTTTGCCTGGTTCATTATTATTGACAGAAGAGGTTCTTGATTCATTGCGCAATGTCATTGCTCCCACAACAGGGCACTTGGGGTACGTGTTCCTCCCCCCCCCCCCGGCCCCCTTCAGGTACACAAAATTATGAAGACAATCATAATACTTCTAGGATTGGAAAAATACAACCAGTCCCTTTCTCCCGATGGGGCCCCTCCAATAGGATTGATTTTAAAATACCCCGATAGATGACAAAAAATATATCCACACAAAAAGAAACAAACCAACTCTGGCGTAAAGTTTTGAAATGGTCAATGTCAACATTTTAATGCTATTTCTATTGCGAGGAAAGGAGGAGGAGGATCTCAAAATAACAGTGCTTTAGTGATGCGCGGTTCGAAGCAGATAAAAGGAGATTATCACTATGGATCTGTCTGTCTGTCTTTTTGCACGATGACTCCGGAACACATTACCCGATTAACTTTAAATTTTCCACTTGCACTCTATGTCATATTTGTGGATTTAAGTTAGGAAATTAATAACTTAGGATATTTACTAGGGGTCCAGAGTTTTCGACTCTAAAATACACAACATAAATCCGGCCTAATTAACCAGAGGGACTAAAGTGCCCTCCCCCAAAACCACTTAGCTGAGTTTTTGGAACAAGAATTTCTTTTTCCCTCTACCGCCCCCCCCCCCCCCCCCCAATATAAAATTCCGTGTCAGCTAGGCAAACCGCCGTCAGTTATAGGTTTAACTTGACACTGCAGTTACCATGGAGGCACCCATATGAAATTGCAGACAATCCCTTAATAGAACGGTTGCTAGGCTCAACAGAAAATATGTCCAACAAGAAGAACAACAAGATTTTCGTTGGTGCAGTTAACACGGAAAAATGACATGAAGCCTTACATAACCACTTGGTATTCAATGTAGAGTCTGTCGAAATTGTTTTTAATAAATCAATAAAATTCGAAAAAGATTGTCACCGAAGGTGAAAACAGACCGACTTTCACCAACTTCAAACACATCCACATTTTCGAGACAAGTCCAAATCTCATTCCAACTATCTTTCGTTTCGTCATAAAAAACCACGTACCACCGCCAGAAGGCAATCACGGGACGTCCCGGAAAAACCTCCCTCGCGCTCAACCGATCGACCACCCCTGTCTGGCAACTGACGTCATACCACCACCGCGCCAAAGCTGGTACTTATTCCTGAACCACAACGCGGCAGTCCACCCATCCGCGACTAGCGTGCATTCACAAAACGTCCGCCCGTCCGTCCCAACCCGACCGACGCTGCTGAGCTGCGTGCGTTGCCGTGACAACCAGCGAGCTTTCCACACACCACTGATGTTTGTAATGATCTGGCGTCGCCATAGTAACGCGCTAGGCACAACATCCTGCCTGCTTGCCTAAAGAGCGTCCGAGAAGCCAAGGAAGGGTGTGGTCCCTGGAAAACGGCCACCAAGTTGACTAGAGGCGATGCAACTTCCTTTAGAACCAAGGATGATGAGTCGCTTCTTTAGCTCCCGGATATTCCAAGATGAACACAAAGGGAAAGTCCAGATATATCTAAAAATTAAAAACAAAAACAAAAAAAACATGCAGAGTCTGCCTTCATACAGGGTCGTACCTGAACGAGCGAAACAAACAACAGCATGTTAACTGCGCGGTTTGGCGGGAATTTTTGAGTTAGTGGTTTTCTCTAATTCGAATAATTAATGATCTACTTCAAACGTGGGCACTATCTGCCATGTTTTGCAGCCAGCAGTCGAAAATTATTATATAGCGTCAAAGGAATTAAAAAAAAAACCTGACATGATCGAAAATGTAGATTTTTTTTAATCTATAAAACAGCAAAAATTAAGTAAACTATTTTTTTTACCGTAGTGCCATAAGAGAAGAAGTAGTTTTACGATGTTGGCTACATTTTACGCTGCAACACAATTGTAAAACTGCAGAAGGCTTTTTTTTTTAACAAAATATTTTTCCGTGGACGAAAGAAAAATGACAGTGGGGAAAAATTGGAAATCTTGGGTGAACAATCAAACTATATCCTCCTACACCCGAACTAAATTCTAGGCGTTTTTTTTTATTTACTTTTTTTTTTTTTTTTAAAGTTTCTATACAGTCCAGGTCAGTATCGGGATTCGAACACGGTTTGGAGACGAGGACCATGGCCCCTCGGTTATGACTCCCGTGGCTTACTTTGCTCGGGTTTCTCAGGACCCCTCACATAGCTCGCGACGGGCCTGGGGACTGAAGGGTCATCGGGGCCCTTGCTATCACGAAATTACTTTTGGCACCGTAATACAGTTAGCTTCCAACTCCGAGTTTTCGTTGCGAAATGCGCAAATGCAGTACAAATTATAAGTTCAAACCAAATTACTAAAAACACGGACGTAACTGTAATATTTTAACGTCTAAATTTTAAACAGTTTTCTCGAGTAGATCGATCTACATGGCTATAAATTTGTGCCGAAACCGAAGCAAATTATACAAGAACCTGGACCCGAATGATCCCCTGTCCAAGCAAATTACAAACACTAAACCACGGACGTTACTCAAATATTTTCACCTTTAAATTAATTCAGAAACTTGGCCCGAGTGGTCTACTACATAGCACTAAAAACACGGACGTGACTATTGTCTTTACGTCTAAAATTTAAACTGAAATTCTTTGAGTAGGCCTACGGGTAAATTTGTACGGCCGCGCGGGTGGGGAGAGGAGGGGGGGATTGCACTGTTGACCGCCAAATTTCTGACGATCACCCTGTCATTTACGAGATCCAGGAAGAAAATCTTGTAGATTAATTCCTTCCTCTTCACCACGCCTCCTTGCTCATTCAATTTACACGTGAAAAGACTAATCATATCTCTGTATTTACAGTTATTTTAGACCATTTACATCCAGTTTCTTACTAAATTTTACAAGCTGGACCGTTCGTTGCTTGAAGGGAATAAGTGTATACAGCCAGGTCGCAAGATACGCTGTGCAGCCACAAGACTTGAAAAGAAGAGAGCCATGGTGGACGTGGAAGGAGCCACTACGTATTTAGTACAGGAAAAATAGACCCAAAAATGGGGATGAAAAATGCATTAATTCGGCCAGGGTTGAAACTTGCAAGGTAACTTCATTATAGGCACCAGATTAAAGAATCAAAAGAGTCCCTAATTTATTCTAGGGGTAGAACAATGTTTTTCAGAGGATTGTATCATTTTTATGGGTTTAAATCGAGAAAAAATTTGGTAAAATTTAATATTGCTCAAAAGATTTGTGTGATGTATTGTTACATCTCAGCACTCAAACACCGTGTAATATCCTGTACTACCGAGTCGATGAAATAAAGCGCAAGTGGTATAAGACTTACTTTTGCCTTTCAAACTTGAATATTTAATGTTAAAAAAGGGAAACTGGTACTTTGCCTACTAAATACAAAATTCAATCATATACACTGAAAGAAAGAAAAAATTAGTTTCAATGGCAAATGTTGAGACATTTGGGTACCGGGTAGATTTACCCTAAGCCCCGGAATTCAACATGGCGGCCAGAAAATAGTTTTCTGCGTCTAGCGTCCTAAATCGTTTATCCGATTGAAAATAAACCGGTTACCAATTATGTTTAGAAATTAAATTTCCTTCAAAATATGTTCTGTGCTTATTTTTCGTAAAATTAACTCTTCTGGCCCAAATTCGTCAATTAACTTCTATTAGACCATCATGTACGCTATACATACAGTATTACAGCACATACGGTATGTGTATTACAATTCCTGAGTTTAAACAGCTGCAATGTTAGTTTTAAATTTTTTCCAACAAGGGTAATTAAAATGGTTTACATTAATTAGAAGCTAAGCTACGGCAGTTTTTTCTACTTTGTAGCGCCGAGCTTTTAGTGTTATTTTATGACAAGTGCCATCTTTAAGCTGCTGCAATAACTGTACTAATATTGATAAATAGAAGTGATTACGATTATATGAAATATGAAGATGTATCTTTTCCAACAAGGGTGATTATAATTTATGTTAATTAGGAGCTAAGCTATGGCAGTTTATCTAGATTGCAGCACTGTGATTTTTGTGTTGTTTCACGACAAGTTCCTCCTGTTTAAGATGAGTGTGATTATGTTTACATTAAAGATGAAGATATCTTCCAACAAGGATAATTAGAACGATTTAGTTTAACTGGGAGCTACGCTACAGCAGGTTATTACCTACGTCGCAGAGCTGTGATTATTGCATCGTTTTAGGACAAGTTCCATCTTTAAACTACTACAATAGCTATCCTAATTAAAATAAATCGTTTTAATTACCCTTGTTGGAAAATGTACATCTTCATCTTTCATCTAAGTCCAATCATATCCAATTATCAGCATTAAACATTAGATTTGTACTGAAGATTTTGTCAGTCTTAGATTCTCCAGTAGTTTCCAGTTTTTTAACTCGCGTGTGATTTTCAAGCCAAGAAGGAAATAACATTTTTAATCTGCATGTGAAGAGTGAGAGCAGATACAACCTTCACCTTGACTTGGAAGCATGACTCGAATGTTTTCTCCCGATGCAAGCAGACCGTTCGTGAGCTCACATACCGCTAAAATGATACTCATAAAATGATGACGAAAGCAACGCAACAAACCGGATTCCTAGCAGGCCCGTCACACGCAGATGAATGGCTTTTGTGCACAATACGTGTGATATTGCGCAATGCTTTGCATTCACCTTGCTAACGACCAAAGAGGAAAAAGGCGGTGGTATGACTTGGTCGGTCGACTACATAGGCAACGATACTCCACCAATGCAGCAGGCTTGCACGTACGAAAGGCGTGTATCATGCACAAACATTTCGGTCTATAAAGTTCTAATTCTAGTTCTAGTACGTGTGGTATTTCTTATGAAGATATTAACGTGAGTCTGACTTGTAATCGTACTTAAACCTGAGACTATAGTTATTTAGGCGAATGCGAACACCTTTCTGCAAGATCGTCATGATCTGCAGTCTAATCATAGAATTTACTTTAGAGCAGAAGCAATAATGCCACATTCCCTGTCGACCTCGCATCTGGAGCCATTCGTTTAGCTAGCTGCAAGGGGCACTGCGAGTAAAAAGAAGCAATCAAATTAAATGGCGTCTTTAGTCGAGCCTTTGTGGTGAGGGCGGATTTATTAGGCGTAAAAATGTGCTGTTTTTTGGATTTGTTGGGAGCGGCTGCAATGTTTTTTTGGATTTGTTGGCAGCGACTGCGAATGCCTTCCAGCAATTGGAATCTTTTCGTTTCCGATTTGCAACCTTAACATCGAAAAGATTCCTCTTAATGAAAATTGCTTCTGCCAAAAAATCGCACGTTTTCAGACAAATCCGTGCTCACAGCACTGGTTTGACTCAAGACATTATTTTTTCACCTCCTGTGCCCCTTGCAGTTAGCTAAAGGACTGCCGCCCATGGCGGTATTGCTTCTGCTGTATATTTACAGCAACAAATATGACCAATTTCATAACTTAATCTCTAGTTTTCAGGACAATGTGGGAGAGGGGGGGGGAATACCCGCTCTTGCCTCTCCCCCCCCTACCCCGACCACCCATGGGTGTGCCATTATGTTCAAGCGTTCCATGTTGTAACGCCTGCTTCATAGAACAATACTTCAACAGTTATTTCCACCAACACGCGGCAACCCATTACGAAAGAAAACACCCCAATCGTTTCAAAATTAAAAGGCACGAAATGAACCTAAAAGCTAATCTCCCCCAACTCCAATGCCAATCCTACTCCAACCTTCCACCGCCAACCGTGTTTACAGCAGAGACAGATTAGAAAAAAAAAATAAATGGTTTCCATTTCTTTGGCGAGTAGCTTTTCACTGAACCAACGTCCAAGTTGGGGGCAATTCACTTCCAATTATTTGCGAACACGCAGTCTCAAAATGCTGTCACGGAACGCCAAAACGATAGCATCGCCAACTGCGGAATAATTGGGTACTAATAACCGATACGGTGACTTGAGATTAGGTCACACAACAAACGTAGGTTTTTATTTTTATTATTGTTGTTCTTCCTCTTCCTCCCCCACTAACCTCTTCGACCAAACCGGAATCATTTGCCAACCCATGGATACCAAGCGGCCATATTTGTTGTCTGTCAAGAATAAGGAGTGAATAGCAATAATAAGGAAAATTCATCAAAATATTCCGAAATGATGAACAGCAGACCTCTTAATTATTTTAAAATCACCATAGTTATTCCCAAACTTCATCACTTAAAACCGAGGGATGCGACCGTAACGCATTTACGGATTTGCTGGGATTTAAAGATCTGCAAAAGATTTAAGTAAGATTTACTAATTTACATGAAGTTTTGCAAGATTTACAAAATTTGCACAAGCTTTAAAGATTTACTGATTTAAAGATTTACATGAAGAATTCCTGGGATTTAACGATTTAAGTAAGATTTAAATGATTTACGCCATAGTTACGTGATTTACAAGATTTGTACAATGTTTACAGATTAACAAGATTTGCACAAAATGTGCAACGGATTTATAAAACTAAATATTGGGTGTACGAGATTTATATCTTTGTTGAACCCCTCGTTTAAAACTCGTTTAAAACCCGTTTGTCCCAGTAATACTGATTTCACACGTTATAATGTTTGGGTGCCAGCCCTGGCTGACCCGTGACGGAGGATTTCACACGTAATAATGTTTTCTAGACGAAAGCGAGCTGGCCAGGGCTGACGCGCGCCCGAATGGCCCGCCTTTCCAGCCGAGGCCAGCCCTGGCTGGCCCTGGCCAGCGCGTCTCATTTTTAACGTGTGAAATTCGAAGCGAGCCCTCCCGCGCTCGTAGCTTTGCAGTGCAGCCCACTATTAAGTCAACAAACAAAAGAAAACGGGACACACTAAAAAATAAATAGTTATTTATCAATCGTAAATTAAATACTCATTATCACGCAGATTGGAAACACGTGGAAGAAAAGAAGGGATTGCTTATGAGCATAGAAGGTTCGTGATGCAACACACTGTTAACTCTTTATCACCTTTGGTACAATAACTGGCAGTGTTTTTCCCTAAATGATATAATTTTTCCAATTTTATTTTCTTTGTGCAAATTTCGCGTCATTAAAAGGATTTGTGTGGGTATATACAAAGGAAAAACTGCAATATAATGAAAAATAACGATTAAAAATTACCTGTAGTTTTTTTTTATTATTATTTTGAGCAAAATTAAATAGAACTGAGAACCTAACCTACATCAAAGAGCCATGTTTCAGAGTGCGAATTTATGTTGAAATAATAAACTGTTTCAGAATGAAAATATGACATTTATACAATAGAGAGAAAATAATATGTCGAAATAAAGTGATACGAACCATATTAATTTTTCTGTTCTGAAACGCTAAACTGCCCCAACCAAAGATTCGAACCGTCAATCTTTGAACTACAGTCATCGAAGCACACCTCCAAATTGAACTATTGGAGCGTCGGTATTGGTATCCAAAGAGCAACGGAAATGGGTTTCTCACCCGTATTGAAATAAAAACAATAGCCTACATTTAATAACGCAAGAAATAAAATCGAGAACCAACTGTTACATTATAGTATTTGCCAAATAATGGAAAGAGGTTTGGTGTCACGGAAAGGTGTTACCAATAACACAAAGTTTAAAAAAAAATTGGGTTTATAGCCTGCTGATCGTGGTACAAGATCATAGTTTAAAAAATATAAAAAAAGCACGGAGAAAAGAGAAAAAGTCTGAAGAAAAAAGCTTGATTTGGAGGGGGGGGGGGAGTTAAAACACACAAAAAATGGTTTGGTGGGTTTTTCGTTTTGTATATAGGGTACGTAGGTGGTTAGGACCGTTCATTATTTATCAGCAGGGGTGGGCTGGCGGATTGTCGTCATCAGTACAAAAAAAATTCGTGACACCCACTTTTGGTGTTTGTGATTATTTTGCCCCCTTGCCGCCCCCCCCCCCCAAAAAAAAATTGTATTACGATTTTAATTTTCATGACACGAGTGTACGAAACGTACTAGGCCTACTTTAATACTTTGTGGAATGTGCTGAGCTAAATAAATTTATTACCATTAACATTCTGTAACTTGCCGTGCACTTATTCTTGACCCCACTCCCCTCCTGACAGCACCTTCAAAAAAATTTAGCCCTCACCCCTCCCTCTTCATATAAAAATTGTGATTCCCCCACCCCACCCCTCATTTTCGCCAGCCCATCCCCGTTCATAAATAATGAACGGTCTCTTAGATTAATTGTCTTGGCTCGAAAATCACCAGGCAGGGTAGGAAGTTTCTGAAGAAACTACTTTTGTAATCTTTTTCCTTTGGCTTTTATTTCCCGTGGCTTTTTTCTCTCCCTATATTCAGTTTTTTCTTTTTTCAATTCTTGGCTATTATAATCAAACATTTTAGCGACGTCAGTTTGACATTAATGTCTAGCTTCTCCTGAAAACACGTAATATGAGAAGTAAAGCCGACTCACTGCTCTTATCCACCTTGCCGACAGACGGTGCTCCTAAGCGAGCGCGGGTCGGCTCTCAAGCATTTATTACGTATGAAATCAAAGCGTGCCCGGAGCTGGCATTAGGGCTGGCCAGGGCTGGCCCGGGCTGGCTCCAGCCCAGGGCTGACCCGCGACGAATTATTACGTGTGAAAACAGTATAAGCCTATAATGAAGTCTGGCTTTGACTGGCAGGACGGGCTCATGTTTGTAATGTGGCCAATGAGGTACTAACTGTGTGCATATTTCACATTGTCCCTGCATGTAAAGCTATATGCCTCCAGGTTGGCTTTCTTGTATGGCTCACTTTCTGTAACATTAGTGCAAATGCTTGTTAATGTTGCAAAGGTATTCATTTCCCATTTTTCCCTCGTGGGAAACGGTTTTGCTACATTCACTCAAACGTATGTAAATATTACAAAAGCTATTCGCGCAGGATGCTGGAAAACAGTGAGGGGAATACCATTTTAATTGTTTTGAAATTCGTCGCACTACTTTCTATTTACCTAAAATAAACTACACAAGAGAGTATCACGTTTGTCGACTCTTTTCTTTTATTCCTTTCTTCAATTCGTGAAAAACTGACGTTGGTGTGGACGCGGGCTAATAATTGCCTGTTGCCTAGCAACGACCGACTCAAGTCGAACTGTCGGTTGACATGAAACAGCTGAACATCGATCTCGTCATCATCATCACATAGAAATGTACATTGCTGGCTGTCAAGGAAGATGAGGCGACATTAACCATGCGTGCAAATGAAAAAAAAAAAAAAATGAAAAAAAGAAAACAAAATCAACACCTCATCAAGACGAAGAGACGCAATAACCGCGTGGTAAACATTTTCACGGTAATTATTATAAATAATCCAATAGAGCAATGCAAAACGCAAGTTATTTATCTTTTTTTTTAATTTCAATTTACTGTTTCTTTACAATTCACTGACTGACGTGAGTGTTTCGTTGGTAGGGGGTCTACAAGCGAGCATTGTTGATCGATCAAAAATGAAGGAGATCATGAATAAGCACCATTTTCTTTGATTATTGGCTAATTACCATTATTTAAATGAAACAATCTAGAACTTAAAAAGAGGACCCTTTTCAGTGGTCCTCAACTTACTGAATATCATTGGGGTAGGGGGGGGGGGGGGGGGAATTGCTGCTGCTCACTAAAATGAAGAACTGCTGAAAGTTAAAAAATTTAAAGTTTTAATTTTTTGTTTATTTAAATAAATTTCTTGGGGCCGTACGTCAGATAAAGCTCTAGTTGAGCATGCCTAATTTTGAATCTTACAGTATTATTTCGAACGTAAAACGGTTATTATTTTTTTTCAAATATGTACCTAGTAAAACTGCAACATGGTCCGTAATTACGTCCAAATCCATATGCCGTAATTCGGCTGGAATTTGATCTTCGAAAACCCCATTCGAATTGGTGTTTGTTTTTGAGAACTATCCATGGTGCAAATTACAAGCCAGTGGCACAAATTCTTCTTGATTATTGTGCAAAATCTTAAGTAAATTTTTAAAATGGACTCAATAAAAGAGTCCAAAATCAAAAGCGGTGTTAAAAATCTAAGCTTCGAATCTGGTAGTTGCGACAACAAAAAGTTTCATTTGAAATATTTCAAATAAGTTTTGTGTCATTGAAACTTTTCATCACGTGGTCTTGGAAAATTTCACAGCCTGCTTATTAAACATTAAAAAAATATATATTTTACAAAGAAACCTTCCACGCTATTCAGTTTCACTTTCTCTGTACAAACTAAGGAAGTAACATTTGTGGTAAGCAAATAGGAAGTCCCCTTCTCAAGGAATTCCTATTTGCAGCTGAAAAGGTATGGGCTCTTAATGGAAAGTGAAAGTGAAACAGTCTTCATCCGTCAGCAGCGTTGTCGGTATTAAAGTTGTATCAAAATAGTGAATAAAACGAAGTCGAATAGCATTGTGAGTGACCACTGAAAACATTTTTTTCCTGCTTATTTATAATGTTAATTCTGCCACAGGTAACCTGGGCCTGTATAAGAAAAACAAAAGGTTCACAATAAGTTCCAAAATGTTGACATATTTTTCGAAATATTCATACAAATTAAACCAAAATTTTGCGAAATTTTACAACACTACTAGCATACCAACTAAAAATGTGGGGCAGTGTGGCAACTACCACCTTATGAAAGAACACCTTGTGAACGTCATAGTCTTATAATTGTGGCCAATAATTTCTTCGGGATTTCCTAGACAAAAATGCAATTTGTCTAACCTTCGAGTCTTCTTACAATCAAAACAATTCGGTACTAGAAGGTTCTGAGGGAATTCTTTAGTAAGGCTAGGGGCAAACCTATCATCACAGGCGGCGGAGATAGGTCCGTGTAGGCCACACTAGATTCCATAGCCGCTGACGGTATTCGAACATTTCCCTCCTTCCAAAACGAAAACGACAGCGAAGAAATTCCCCCTCCCCTTCCCCCTTAACGCGGACATTTTCTCCCCTGAACTTTTCACCCAGACACTTTTCACAATGTTAAACTTAAAGCATTTTATCTATTTACATTTAATGTGTTTACATTAAAAGTGGTAGGCTACCAAACCATTTTAGCCGAAAGTCACGGGAGGAGGGGGATTAGAAGGATAGGTTAGATTAATTGTCGATCGGCTCGTCCATCAACGGGCAGGTATCCAGTTGCATATGGTAAACTAGGAATGGTTTAAATTTTGTTGTGTGATGTCGTTGTTATAGACATGTCTCCCGTTGGTGGCGTGTAGCGAACACCCTTAGAGCGCGCGATTCCTGGATAAATCACAGGATCGAGCGAACTTAAGAGTTTCAGTTTACGTATTTCCGACAGTGAGTTACCAAAGTTCTGATCTGTGAAAACCTTAGGACATTCGTCATTCCCGTGCAAAGTGCGGCCCCACAGTTCTGATTGCACACTACCAGAAGTACATATGCACTGCATTTACAATTTCTTTTGTCCGTTGCTCATCACGCTGTGCACTCGCTTTGCACGCCCACAGCACTTAACCCTCTTGTTTGTCGCTAGTAGTAATCATACACCAGCACAACGTAATTTTAAATGAAAGTCGGACTCTTTTTGTTTTTAATATAATTTTTTTTCCTGCAGAGAAAATGGCCGTGGGGAGATGTCCGGGGACAAAATGTCCGACTTCAGTGGAGATGTCCACGAATCTCGCTGTCAGAACCAGGTGATCTCACGCACTAACTTGTTGGCACAGACCGGCTGCGACTTTACCAGTCGTCGACCAGCTCCCCCCCCCCCTCCCCTTCATCAGGCAACTAAAATGTTAGGCTAATCTTTGTCACCGCTCAGCCACAACAACCACGATAAAAAACTTAAAACTTAGATCTGTAGCGTGCTCTGGTGACAATTAAATTAAAATTGGAGATCCACAGCTCTGCTACAGTACCAGCCGTATCTTGGAAGAAAAATAGCACGCGCGATCGGATTGAACAATATGGTCGCTGAAAGCACCAGTGACTCGATTGATTTGTTCTGTTGCCGCTTTCTGTCAACCGAGGGCGATAGTTACAGCCCAAAAGAATGCCAACTGAGAAGTTGCCGCTCTTTCCCGTGATACACTTCCTGTATACACGAATGTGTCGCTATTGGTTCCAAGCGCACATAAAAAGCTTAACTGAGGTGGAGTGATAACTTCAAGAAAACTATTTTAAAATACTTTTACAGATAATAAAAATTTGTTACTCAAACCTACATAACATTAAAATTATTGTTTTAAAAACCGTTACTAACTGCCAACAGATGTCACGACCTACGAACAAAACCCGTGTTCTACCTGCTGGCCGTAAACTGATAACTATGGCTGCGTCACTTCACAACGCCCATGGCAACGTCACTCCATGGCGGCCATATTGTCTACACCCCTAAAATCGCTGTAGATCAGGACGGATCTGGCCAGTGACCATGGTAAGGCTAAAACAAATGAAAAGACGACACAGAATGAAACCTTAAAAAGAGCGAACATAGAAGATAATGTAGCTTTAACGTAGCATTTTTTTTATACACAATTTATTAAACTGTGTAAACATTGTATGAAACAAATCTTGAAACGGCCAAGATCTAACACAGAACAACTACTTAAAAATTTTGAGCAGGTGAACGACAAAAACTAAACCTACCTAGATCTTTACTTTGGACAGCGAAAATAGGCTTGAGTGATTGATGTCTATTTGGAAGTGATGGAGTTACTCACGATGACATGATAAATACAATTGGAAGAGTTCACCTTGCTGATAAGACTTCAGTGCAGTGATAATTTATTTATGTTGTTGACCAACTGTGGTAATGTATTATGGGATGGGTTATCATCTGTCGCATCTCAAGCCAGCTATTTTGTACCGTTGCATAACGATGTAGGCCAAAGGAATCACACACACAAATTGAATCTGGGTCAAGTAAAGCGCTGAAATATTTTCTTTTGGTTTGGTGTTTTTTTTAAAGCAAAAGTCACCTTCCCAACTACTATCTCCCGATTTCTTTGAATTGACAATTTTTTTTAATGAACTTTATACGATCCGTGTGGTCGTTCTTGGGGAAGGAGGCGTTAACTTGATAATACTATTCCTTCGCCCCCCCCTCCCCCCCCCCCCCCCCCCCCCGCCCTTAATAAATTGTACAGCATGGTGGAAGGAGCCAGGACGTTTACGTTATTTTTAAGGTTAATAATTCTGTGATCTAGCATTAGTTTCCAACCAAGTCTACGAACTGTTAGTAATGCAACGTTCACCCGAACTTGCACGCAAAGGGCCAGGATAGGTTCGCACCTTCCTCGCTCGTTCATTCGTGCGGAGGTGCGTTGAATGCAAGGCCGACAGAGATAAAAAGCGCTGGCATCGAAAGAGGCCCGGAGCTTTGATCCCAATCTGCCTTGGCCGTCTGTATCCTAACGCCGACCCATTCATTGAGATCTCAATCTACCAAGTTTTTTAATCTATTTAGAATTTGATACATAGGTTAAAATGGTATCTTATGCACTGACATCCATGCACTGACCAGTGACCGTTATTTCAACTTTCCTTTTTTTCCTTTACTAATTGAGATTTGGTCTTTCTCTACGTTGGAAGTGTTGCTTTCAGGTGGGCAAACCACACTTGTTTCGTGCACAGCATCATCTAACGTATCATCAAAACGGGTGTGACCACAAACCCACTTGGATGTCAGTCAGTCAACCGAGATTGGACGATTCCAGGAGGACGCCAGGAGAACAGAGAGAGAAAGATTCTTGCCCTAAAGCCAATCTTCATGACCATGACACACTTGAGAGCCTGGCCGTGAACTTCGAACGGTTTGGACTAATACGCATGCTCTGATTCTTGCAAACCACAGGCGTGGTGAATACAAGGAGAGACACACACGCACAAAAATGACCATTTTGGTTGACTTGTCTTTTCGTAATTTCTCTGACCAAGCCAAGCAAGGAATTAAATGAGATTTGAGCTACGGTTCAGTTAGTATCTTTTGTTTTTTTCTCTTCGTACCCAGTAACCCTTTTCAGCCTAAAAGAAATGATTGGAGAAAAATGACACGACATCAAATATACCGTAAGTAATTAAAAAGGCTAACGCGCCCATCTCGCAAGGAGCGTGCGAGCAGCGCGGCGCAATTAATATCTTACATTGGGGGCAGTGGTAAGTCATCCCTTACTTTGTTAGCAAACCGCAGAATTGCTATACTCCTACATTCCTTATACGGTTGAGGGGAAGTGTGGAATTCATCCCTTACATTGGTTAAGTGGTGGAATTCATTACTGACATTGTTAGCAAAATGCAGTATTGCCATAAACCATTCCTATACAAGTGAGTGGAAGCAGTGGAATTTATTTCTTACATTGG
>JAHWFP010173213.1:44316-165841 GCA_023313725.1 Lithobius niger
AAACTGCAGTATTGCCATAAACCATTCCTATACAAGTGAGTGGAAGCAGTGAAATTTATTTCTTACATTGGTGAAAGTGGTGGAATTCATTACTGACATTCTTAGCAAACTGCAGTATTGCCATAAACTATGGGCCGGACGAATATTCGAATATTCGTTCGTTAAGAGCGTATTCGAATATGGTATATTCCATTCGAATATTCGCAAAAAAAAATGCAGTGTAATTTTCCGTCTTTTTTTTTTTATCATTTGTGAGCTGGATTTTAAGTTTTCGTGTATGCTTCTTGAGGCCCAACCAGTTCGCACTATGTTTCCTTCCTCCCTCCCAACCAATCTATAGTGGGTAAAGATTCATGCGTTTTGAATTGCGCACTTGCAAGTTGAGGGGGGGGGGGGGGCAAGGAAATTACGGATGTGTGCAGCAGTTCTCCCTAAAACATTTTAAGAACTAAAAATTGGGGAAGTCAACCTGGGCCATGGTAGACAGTTGATAGATGACGTCAACTTCAATATCATACGTGAAAGAGAAAGAGACCTTGGTGGTCATTCCGTACTGCAGTCGGCAATTGATTTTTTTTTTGGTCGGTTGGGGGGGTGGGGGGTGATGTATGCCTTCCACGTTGCCTTGCCCATGTATGTAGATTAGAAGATGAAATTAAGACTTGTGGTTTACCTTGCATGTAATTAAGACCTTGCATTGCCAAGAGACTAAAAAAACTTCCATATTTATAACGATAAACTTTTTTTTAGGGGGGGGGGGGCCTTGGGTGTAAACATGGAAAAACAATTTTGAACGAATATTCGAATATTTTTTTGGCGAATATTCGAATAAGTTTTTTCCCTATTTGTCCGACCCCAACCATAAACCATTCCTATACAAGTGAAGCTGTGGAATTATTCCTTGAATTAGTTGAGTACATATTCCTTCCATAGGGCGCATTATGGGAGTCATTACTTAGTTTATTAGCAAACCGCAGAATTGCCATATTTCTCCATTCCTTGTATGGGTGAGTGGAAGTGATGGAATTCATTCCTTGGGAGCAGTCAAAAGTTATTTCTTACACTGTTAGCAAACCGCAGTATTGCCATAAACCATTCCATACAAGTGAGTGGACGCAGTGGAATTTATTCCATACATTGGTGGATGCGGGGAACTCGTTCCTTACATTGGTGGCGGCAGTGGGATTCAATTTTTACATTGGTGGCAAACTGCACGATTGTATCTCCATTCCTTATACGAGTGAGAGGAAGCGGTGGAATTTCATTGCTTACACCGGTGGAAGCAGTGGCAGATTTAAGGGAAGAAGCTTGGGGGGGGGGGGGGGCAGCAGACCCTGAAGGTCCCCGTCCTTTCCCGAAATTCTTAGAACTTTTGTTTTATTGAGTACATATTGTCATCATTATTTTGCCTTAGTTTGACTACTACTGCCCCCGAAAATGAATGCACTTGGGTGGAAGCGATGGGACTCACTTCTTACATTAGTTGCAGCAGTGAAATTCAGTCCTTACATTGACGGCAAACTACAAGATTGCCACCTCCATTCTGTGTAAGTAAGTGGAAGCAGTGGAATTCATTCCTTACTTTGGCGGAATTCACTTCTTACAAACCGTGTAAACTCCTAAAAAGAAGCCTATTTGCGTCACGTTGGTTAGTGAACCGTTGTCAATCTGAGGATTCAAGAAACCAGTACGTCACCCTTGTTGAGGGAGGGGGGAAGGGGGGGGTGGAATGTCACACCCATCATGAAAGATAGTTCGGTTTAGGCCGTAATGGCCGAATGTAGCAACTGCATCAACTGCCAGGCTTGGAGTAGCCTAACTTGACAAGTCTACGCATGCGTAAGAGCGTCTGTCAGACAAATGAGCATCATCATTAACTGGAATCACCGCATTAGACGACGGCCAGCAGCCAAAAAGCGCTTTTTACGTATTCCAAAAAAGAAAGAACGAAAATTAGGGAGAGAGAAAGAGGGAGAGAGAGGGAGAGAGAGGAAGGGAGAAAGAATAAAACAGTGCTTCCATCGTAAAATTGCTCTGGGTTATTAATAATGGCGTGTGCGCGAGGCAACGGGGCGAAGGCTGCAGGTAGGGGCAGCGTGTATAAGTGATGACAGGCTTTTGAACCGCCAACGCGTCGATACTGCTTTACTATTCACGTTGCCATGGAAACCATCTCCCAGCATCTGTACACAATGAGGGCCGGGAGTTGAAAAATAAAAATCACTTGAGAGGAAAGAGTCGGTCGGCCGGTCTTATGTGTTACGACGGGCTCGAGGAAGGAAAAAAAGATTTGTAGCTCGTAAATTCGTTATTTTAAAATTCAGTTTTATGCCATCCTTGAGGGTGGAAGGAATCGCATTAAGGTAATTGTTAGAGGAGACTTCGAGAAATTGAAATGGATCAAATGGATTTTAAGGGTCTGCAAATGAAATACAAGATAACCACGGTTTAGGAAACTGTTTCAAACTTGTCTTTGCACGATTTTTGACAGTAAGCAGGTTGTGGGTTCGAGTCCCAGATGTCTTTTCTTTCAGTCTCAAGATTAGCGTATATTATATTCAGAAGGCATGTCTTTAAGGTGACTGCTTTCGTCGGTAACCCTTCACATTTTCGATTTAATTCAAGATTTTTTGACACTTTACTATAATATTGGCGTAAAGTTCCGTCACTATTTTCGATATCTTGTGATTCAAGTATAATTTAACTACCCAAAACCAAAACTGGTATAAGAGAAACCACCAAGTTTCCTAAAAGGGTCAGCCTTTAAAAGTAGTGATAACATTCAACCAGGGAAAGGCCGCCAATTTAATCGCATCGACTAATAGTTCAAAAGTTAAATGAAAACAAGAACACTGCTACTCGCGGCAGCAATCTTCAAGTTTTCATTTAACGTTCGGAGTATTACTCGGTGCGATTAACTTGGCTAATAGGAATAACCTTGGCGGCCTTTCCATGGTTGTATGATATCACTACTTTCAAAGGTCGCCCCTTTTTGGAAACTTTGCGGCTTCTCTTCATACCAGTTTTGGTTGGTTTGCAACAATGCCAAGGAGAATACGGAATTTACACGTCTGCCACGCACGCCAACAGACTCGGAGGCGAATTTTGCCATCCGAGGCGGCGGTGTAAATCCCGTATCTTTCGAGGCGTTGTTGTAAACCCTTTGTACTCAACTGTGCCCATGGTCACTTAAGTTTTTGTTTTTTCATCCACGAAAAATAGAAAGCACTTTTTCAAAACTGGAAACTATTATTTGTAAAAAACTCTTCTCAGGTCTAAGGAATAAGCGTGAGAACCAAATGTCTGGCGTTGAAGGAAGGCGTCTGGTGAGAGTGTGCAATGCGATTGGACGAAGGGTCGAAGTCCGCGCAAGAAAGCCGTGTCATCCGGTTGCACAGCCTCCGAAAATAGCCATTATCTGAGACCAACAGAAAGAGCAAACAAGAGGGGACACAGAAGGGTCACCTGCGGTACAGCAGACAAACCAGTTTGCAACAAAAGAAGGAAGGAAGTAGGCCTAAATGGTAAGAGAAGGATGAGGATGAAGGGACGAGATGTGGGAGCTTGGTAGAGGGTGGGGGGGGGGGGACAAGGGCGGGTCCCAAAGTTCTGATTTATCTCATGAGGTCTCTTACACAGGCTTCGTACACAGGCTTCGTAAACAGTTGGGTATCAGTATCGGTCTACTGTAATACCGATTTCACACGTAATAATTTGTCCCGTGTTGTGGCCGTACCGTACCGTGCCGCTCCAAGCCGCTCTGCACCACGGCCACGTTCCGAGCGCAACTTGATTAAACACGCGTTAAAAATACCCAAACGTGGCCGGCCACGTTTTTCGACCGCCCTCTGACAGTCAGCTTGCAACCCAACTACACGGAAATTAAAGCAGACCGAAGTGAAACTTCGGCAAATGTTGAGCGGGCACTGTTCGTTTGGCCACCTCATCCGTGTGCGGGTAAAAATGTTTAAGGAAGAAATAAAGATAACTGTCGTTTTTGTTTTGTTTTTACTGTTGTTTTCAGTTTAGGTTACTTGCCTGGTAAAAAAAATTTATGGCGAAGTTTGGCATTTTAAGTTCATAAAAACGGTTTAAACTTATTTTTTTTACCAAAAAGTTACCTCAATTGTTTTTGTAGCGGAAAACGTTTTTTGGCTACAATATAGGCAACAAGTGAAAAAAAAAAAAAAATAGAGAACTATACGTCAGAAGGAAAATAAACAGAAATATGAGGAATCCACACTATTAAAATGTTGGGTTTGTCTGTGCCCTTCTATTCCTCCAGAAGTAAAGCCAGTAGCGTAGAAAGATGAGAGTAGTGCCAAATGAAAGATAAATATGCTCTTTGGATAGGCCTATTTTCATTGTTCTAATCTGATTTTTTTTACCCTTAACTACGCAAGTGAACTGCAAGTAAAGTTACCTGTGTGCGGGGAAAAAAAACCTGGCTAAAATTTCCAAGGAAAAAATAAATTGTGTTGTCGGTTTTTTTTTTTTTTTTCTGATATTGTTAGGTTAGGTCAGGTTAGTCGCCTTGGCTAAAAATTTCATCAGGGAACGACCTGCCTATCGCTTTTGTCTTTTGATTTTTTTTTCCGCAACCCTTTTTTGAATCGGCTGTTTTTTTTTTTAAGATTTTTTAAAAATCTTTTCTCAGAACCAGGCCACCTGAGCGTTACAAATAACTTGAAAAAAGTTTGCAAGGTTGGGTCAGCTTTAAGATACCGTTACGTTACCTCATTAACTTTTTTTTTTCGCAAGTATCAGTTTTCGCATGTGTAGTCGCAATGCTATTTAAGAAATACGTGTTCGGTGAAAATAGGAAGCACTTTTTTCACGTCGTCTCCGTTTGGTTTTGTGGCCCATTCTCCCGCCACAAAAATTCTGACTTTAGGCCTAAATATTTGTCGATGCTTTCTTAATTTGGTAGTCAAAAACTTAAAGCTTAAAAGCTATGTTTATTAGTCCTAGTCTGCTCTGATCAGATCGTCAGATTGTTTTGGGGGCGAACAGCGCGTTGCATTATGAGGTCGCAGGCCGTTCGTACTTCCACGCAGCGCGGCACAGCACACATCAGATTTCACATGTAATAATTAAAGCGAACCACTCTGCTCCGTCCAGTACCGAACCGCGCCGGCCACGTTTCAAGCTGAAGCGCAAAATCACGGCCACGTTCGGTTTATTTATTACGTGTGAAATCAAAATGCACGGTTCAGAGCGGCACTGCACGCTTTATTTATTACGTGTGAAATCGGTATAAGGCTTCCGATACAGATATTCGTTACGCGAAGAAACGCAACTGTTTTCCCAAAAAAACTGACACAAAGTACGGCAAAAGCAACAACCAAGTGAGAAAAGCAAAGCCATTAGCTCAGTTTGCAATGAAAATGCAGCACGTGATGGTTCTGACGCTCAAGTTGTACAACGCCCAACTTAAAATAAGTAGAAGATTAAAGAACTGACTCCATATGTAGGCATAAGTAAAAATGCTGTTATTGCTGCAAAGAACTTTTGGGACAATCTCACCAGCTACAACCCATGCGAAACCAGAAAATGAAGTTCCATTTGTATGGAAATTAAATTTTTAGTTGTGTCTTTGTATTTATTTATTTTTTAGTTCGATGTGTCAGACGTCTAATTAATGCGGTTGTGGCCAAAAAACAGGTGGAGGCGATTTACGCCAGCGACATCTCCTCACAAACCAGACACATTTGCTCAATTCTGAAGCGACGAAATTCAATTATGTGGGTGGGTCACTTGCAGTGCGCAAGTACAAAAGGTATTATGCTCTACAGAATATACATAAGCCGTTTGAAGTATGATAACCTCTAACAAGGTCCTTACGCGAAAAACCATCGCCCGATAGTATACGATCTGTGGATGACGTCAGCAAAATGTCATCGTAAAGGTGTGCGCTCAAACGAAAAATTGCGGCGTGGAACTGCGCATTTCGGCAAGTCAGCTCTTCAAATTGCGGTCGGTTACAGACTATGCGTAGACATCGAGGTGGCTCCTCTCTTATCGTGAAATACAATACAAAGTGAGTCGTCACTTACCTTTAGCGTTCATCTGGATGGCACACCGAATTTTTACGGTGGAATCCTGGATGGTACATTGAATGTGAGGCGCACATAGCCTTGCTGCTTTCAGGGTGCGATAAATTACAGTATTTTATTACGCTTGTTTGTGGTGTTGTTTCTTATTGAACGAGTGAACAAAGCGAATGAAGTCCTATTTTTACAGTGGCAGACTGGCCAGGGAGGGAAGGGCGGAGTATTCCTCCTGGCTTCTAATTTTCCAATTTTTCTTTTAAATCCGTAACAGGAAGACTCGCGCATGTTTCATTGGTTAGATATTAGTTTTACCAACAGATTTAAAATTACAAATAACAATAATAAAGATAATTATAAAATGCTAGTAAAACAAGTACTTTGTATTGAGTAACCTAACAAATATAGGCTTCATGAAATTGCAGTGTTATATTCAATGTGGAATTTGTCACAATTTTCCTGTGAATATTTTAACTTTTATTAATAAACCTAAAAAGGGTAAATAAATTTAAAGTAGTCAAGCTCACGTAACCTCAGCACAATACGATTTCTCCTACTCCCACCCCACCCCCTAAATTACCTGCTGAATTTGCTGAAAATATGGTGTTCGAAGTTTTAAAAAATGTAAAAGTCGGATGAACAAGAACAAAGGGAACGGGAAACTGTAAAACAACGAAGCTTTCAGTTTGCTTGTTTTTTTGTATGAAAACCAATATCAGCGTCCGATGAAAACCTATATGGTCAGTGATTGCTTCGTCACACAGAAGATGCTGGCTCATTTGCCGTATCGTAGTAGAAAAAGTTACGAGACTATTTTTTTTAATATAATGTGCAATAATATAGTAGATATTCTTCAGTACACCACGCACTCTTTAGTAGTGTCCTGTTGTATGTCTACCGTTACAACTGCATACATCAATTACATTTTTCTTTATTCTGCCATACAACACGTCGAATTACTAATGCAGTGTAGTGCATCCTTGTTATTATTACCTGTATTGGTATCGTATCGGTCGGTTCTTATCGGTTTACCCTTCCTCGGTATCGGATTGGATCGGAAAAAACTCTTATCGGCCGATCCCTAGTATACAGCCTTGAATTCCTTGAAAAACCTTAATTTTGAACACGCAAAATTCACAGCTTGAAAAACCTTGAGAATGGGAATTTTTTTATCGGCGCTTTGAAAGAGCCTTGAATTTGGCGAGTGTACTATTTTTTAAAGAAATAATGCTGTCAATATCGTAACAGTATTAATTTAGGTGTAAATTATATTAATATATACAAATAGTTTAGCACCTAAATCCTTTTCTTCTTTGTATGATGCTTCCCTCGAATTAAGTGGTGCAGTGCAATTAGTGCCGTAACTAAATGGCAACAACAGGGGACGCAACATGTGTGGTTGTTGTCCCCCTCCCCCTCCGTCCATCGTTAGCAGATAAGTTTGGGAGGGACCAAACAAATTCAGCTAGGGGGTCTGGGGGAGCGCTGTAAGCTCCCCCAGTGGGGTCCGGGGCAAAGCCCCGGAAGCTGAAGCTTTTTACAGTATTCCAGAATAATTTCTGGCTTCCGAAGCGCACATTTGCAACATATTATCAGGAAAATTTGGGCGTGTTACTTAGTCATTCTTCAGTATGACAGGTTTTGTAAAAACCCAATATTGTGACTAAATTTTGTTTCGTTAATGCAGTTTCTACGCAAAATCAATTGTAATTTAAAAATGAATTCTTATAAGTATCATAATATTTATTATTTCAACTAACCCTAAATAATTGAGGTTTGAAAAATGTTGTTGCTCACCTTTCAGAAGTACAAAAAGTTGACAGAATTCTTAAAAAGTTTTGTTGTAAAAAAATTTAGTGGACATCTCTGGGCAAACAGGAAAAGGGCGACTAGGTAATATAATGGCTAAATAATAGTTTTCTGTTTTGCCACTGAGTGCTGATGGGTAATAGAAGAAGGATGACTATAAATAAAACGGCATTCTGAATTTTCCTACCAATTAAGCAACATTTTGCGAAGGAAGGGAAACCTTTCCCGTACGGCCCTCCTTTGCCCATCTGTGGATTCAGACAAAACCCTAAACTTAGCCGAGACAATGTTTTGCATGTTTTTAACTTATTTCTGACTACAGAGGAACAATGCCAACGGCAAATTTCGCTATCCATAGGAAAAGTAGACTTAGTAGGGATTTCTACGAAACTGAAACATTTTGCATCATACTACACATCAATCTTAAAATTAGTTTTGCTTTAAGTGACTGATGCACGAAAAAAAAGCAGACCTATAGATTTAAAAGACTGCTAAAATTCCTCTTTTGAAGCACGGAAGCGCGTGGATTGAGCGAGCAAAGCGAGCAATTTCCACGTAAAATAAACCTTTTCAATGGGTTTAATAAGCTCTCGCAATCGTTCATTTACTCTTATATTATTAGGGGGCTTACTTCTGGAGGAATAAAAAACAAACGTGTAAATGAACAAATCGTATGTTTTGATATTTTAATGATGTAAATAAAATGCAGGCGTGCTTAGAAATATGATAGACGAACTGTGACCAGTAATTGCAATTAATTTGCGTCGAAGTAATCAGGCATCGATTTTGTGATGCTCTTGAAATCAAAGAAATTACATGAAGAATGGATCCACGCCAATGGAGCAAGCGATGCAAACGATATGGCTAGTCACTTAATAATGCCTAGTTAAATAAGAAAATATGTATATACATAAACACTAAATAAAAAATAAATTAGTGTTAAATTTTAGGCTACACTTAATAGTGACCCAGTTTCCCCGGCATCCAGCTGCACTCTAAATTGCTACATATAAAATCATGCAGTTTTATGATTTGCACGCTCGTTTCAAAATTTAAAACGTCAGTTGCATTTGCCACAGATGTCCCAAGAAATTTTTTTAAAGTGTTCCTTAAACCCGCCTCTTCTTCACCCCGTTCCCTCTTTTTTTTTCATATGGCTCGAACCACTTGCTTGGACACGCTTCTTATCCATCCAGTTTTGAAACTTGACGCAAGTTGACGGATTACTGAGAAAACAGTCAGAGGGAAGAGACGGTGTTGTCGAGAAAGGGACAAGAGGAGGAGGGGATGGGAGGGGGCGGCGGCAGCAAATCCGTGCAACCATACCGGACTGATAAGTCATTAGGTTTCCCATTTTTGGTTTCAGTGGGACTTGTTTGCTTTGTAATATAAGTAGGAAGGTATTGTAAATGTGAGGAAATATGAAATCTTTTGTCTCCTTTTGTTGATTCCTGGGGTCCTTGACCTTGGACCCATACATCAACTATTGACTCTGCACTACGATGACGTATGCCTGCAGGGTCACCATGAACCAACAATGATCGTCATGACCATGATGGGTCATCTGTTGAAGACAATAGTTCTTAAGTGTTTATCGTTGTGATCATTATTGTTAACGGTTGTTATGTGTAAACAAATTGGAAAGGTTGTTAAAGAAGTTGCTTTAGCTTCCACACTTCATCGAAATTCCTCCAACCGTTTAGATCATGCTTTGTGTTAAAATATTGTCCCTTCCATATGTAAATATGTCATGTCATTATAGTTAGTAAACTACAGTGAAGTTTACCGTGTTCACGAAATGAGTCATCATTCCGAGTTTCACAGTCCACCGTTTGCAGCTCCAATATTATTTAATTCCACTGCGCCTATCCCTTCAATGTGGTAGCGGGAGCCGTGTATTTGGAACTTTGGATTCTACGCTCAATAGGAAAAAGTGAACTTAAAGAAGACATGGCAAAGAAATGCGGCGACGTTATTTTTCGGAAACCAGGAGAAAATTGGAGGTATAAGACGTCACCGGCAAGGAAGGGGAGAAACGATGAAGCAAAGAAGAGAATCAGATAAGTATAATTCTTCTAAATAAGGAAATTCGAATGTTTCTAATGGCTGCCCAAATGCGGGAATTTACGTGCTAGACTGACACGATAAAAACAGAACAATAAAACATAAAAGTAATACCGTTCAGTGCCAAAATTTGAAAGTTAAAAATGGCATCTGGAAGTTCGATTTCAAGTCAGACGACCATTCCCAATTTAACTGGTACGAATTACATTCAATGGGCAGAAAGAGTAAAAGCTTACCTAATGCCTCAAGGTTTGTGGGCCTACGTGACGGAAGAGAGTAGAGAGACTGATGCAAATAAAAAGTTAGTAGGGACTCAAAAAGCCATGGGAACAATTTTACTTTTCATTGCAACAGGTTGTGTAACGATTCCTACTTCAGTCACTACTCCGAAACAACTATGGGATTTTCTGAAATACACTTTTCAACCGAATAATGTTCTTAGATGTCTGGCATTACATAGGAAATTTTACTCTATAGCAAAATCTTCAAATGAGAGCATGAGCAGTTATATCAATCGGGTTGAAGAATGTGCAAACGAATTAGCTGACTGTGGCATGAAAATCTGACACAAATTTGGCATGGTGCATTTTGGCGGGGTTACCTAGAAGTTGTGATGTAATGTTAATGGGCTTCGCAGCAATGGGTGCCAATAATATTACTTGTGCAAAAGTAAAAGAACTGTTATATTTTGAAGATTCAAGAAATCTAAATGATCCTAACCTAACTCAATCCTTAAATTCGGCAGCATTGGCCGTACATGCGAACAAACAATACTCTCAGGGTCAAACAATACCGACAGCTAATAAGAAATTAATTTGTTTTACCTGCGGTGGTTCCAATCACAAAATGGCGTCCTGCCCCTCACCACCTGATCCTTCTATTTTTAGCAACCGTGGAAGAGGTAGAGGAAATCACCGTGGATGGAGAGGATTCAAAAGAAGAGGAGGAAACAGAGGATCACAAGCGAATACAAGCCAAGAACCGAAGGGTTTATTCGCCACAGCCACATCCACGATGTATGCATTGTTCTCGTGCCTATGGACCTGGTCATTTTTCTCAGCAGCTACGGATGATAAAGGTAAAAAGTTGCAAGATATTTTCGTCGTGGATTCCGGCGCATCCAATCATCTCGTGTCAAATGAAAACTGGTTGTTTAATTGTCTAAAAATCAATGGTTTGCCTATAATTTCAGCCAGCAAAAATTGCGATTTGAAACCGCATTCAAAAGGCAACATTCTTTTTGACACTGGTAAAGATAAAATTTTGATGAAAGATGTTTTATATGTTCCAGACTTACAAGTTAACTTATTTTCTGTAAGATCGGCTACAGCAAATGGGTGTCATGTGATATTCTATGAGACCTGTTGTTTGATTTATCATGGCCGTAAAATGATTGCAAAAGGGTATATGACTAATGGTTTGTACATTTTGGTAGGAAACCCATTACTTAATAATGATCCAGTTACAGATAAGTTGCTTAGAGGAACAAACTATACTGAAATTCCAGATAGTGGTCATGTTGCAATGTTAAACAAGATAGTGCCAGCGAAAGTAACGATACAAAGTAATTTGGAATTGTGGCATAAACGATTTATGCATACAGCAATCTCTACTTTGCATGAACTGAGTGACTCAAAAGCCCTTAGGGATTTTAAACTTCCAAAGAAGAAGAATATAACTTCCCCCTGTCACGACTGCATTCAGGCAAATTTGACAAGAAAACCTTTTCCAGCACTTACATACGAACGAGAGAAAGAACAATTAGCTTTAGTGCATACTGATGTGCTAGCAATTCCTGTCAAATCCATAGGCGGAAATTCGTATGTCCTAACGTTTACAGACGACTACTCAGGATTTGTGAGTGTTTACATACTGAAGAATAAATCGGACGTTCCTGAAAAAATAAAAGAGTATGTAGCAATGGCCGAAAATCAAACTGGTAAACGTAAACGTAAGCCATAAAATCCGACTGCGGGTCTGAATATCTTAACAAAACGTTATCCGATTTTTTCAAAGAGAAGGGTGTGAGGCACACCCCCACAAATCCCTTCTGCCCCGAGCAAAATGGCCGTTCGGAACGCCTTAACAGAACCCTGATGAATCTTGTTAGAGCAACATTATCTAGTGCTAATTTGCCAACTTATCTTGGGGCTGAATTAATTACCAGAGCAGCCTATATACGAAATAGATGTGTAAACAAAGCTAACAAGAATTGCACACCATTACAATTATGGTTAGGAAGGTCTGAAAAACCAACGGCTAGACATTTAAAAGCTATAGGTTGTATATGTTTTGCGCACATTCCTGTCCAGAAAAGACATAAAATTACAGCCGAAAGCAAAGTAGTGTGTAATGATTGGCTACGACTTAATTTCACGTAGCTATAGACTTTGGGACTTAGAAAGTAAAGTTGTGATTGTGTCAAGAAACGTTACATTTCTGGAAAATGAATTTAATTTTGAACATTTGGATCAACAGAATTCTACAGAATTTGAAAAGATGTGGGAACAGCTGTGGACAAATGAAGAAACTGACGAGGAAGAAGAAACTGAAAAACTGCCAACTGAGACAGCACGAGCCATTACCCCACCAATTGAACTGCCAACTTCAGCTACAGGTGAGAAAGTCGTGACCCCTCCTACTGTAACGCCTTTGCTGGAAGAGGACAAAACTCCACCTCAAGTTGTGGGTCAACTCGCCAAAAAGAAGAAAAAGAAGGAATCCAAGACAAGTGAAAGTAAAAGTGGTTTTGAACATAGATATTTTACGAGGTCAAAGTCTAATAAAACTGTCTCAGAAAAAGAAACGCCAATTCCAGGGGAAGAGAATAGTTTGCCAGAAGAAAATAACGTTAAAGTACCAACAAATACGAATGAAAGTAAGACTGAAAAAGCTTTAACAGTTTTTGGAGGGAAAAATAACAGCAATGTTATTGGCGATTCTTTCACTGAATTACTCCTGGAACGTTATGGTGAACCAATGACCCAACACACGCTGATAAATACTTGTTTCTTCAATTTTCACAATGATGATTATGAGCCAGCTGCTTTAGCTACAGTTGTTAATGAGCCTAAAATACCGAACAATTTCCGTGAAGCAATAAATAGTGTCGATTCAGAAAAATGGTTAGCTGCTATACACACTGAATATGGAAGCCATATTGCCAATGGCACCTGGTATTTAGAAGAACGTCCACCAGGAGTACCCGTGGTAGGATGTCGCTGGGTGTTCTGTGTTAAGCGTAATGCTTTGGGCGGCATCGATCGTTACAAAGCACGCCTTGTTGCAAAGGGATTTACGCAACAATATGGACAATCGTACTTTGAAAGTTACAGCCCGACTGCTGGGCTTGCAACAATACGTCTAGCAATCTCTGTAGCGGTACAAATCAATTGGTATATAGACCAATACGATATGACTGTTGCTTATCTCCAAGGACGACTCGATTGTTACGTTGCTATGCAACAACCAGAGGGCTTTGTTATACCCGGTCAAGAAACAAAGGTGTGCCGTCTCGTAAGATCGATATATGGACTCAAACAATCCGGGCTTTGTTGGTACAGAAGACTGACGGAAGTGTTGTTGAAGCATGGTATGCATCGTTGCCTTTCAGACGCATGCGTATTTTGGATAGAAGTCAACAATGAACGTGGTTTCGTCACAGTCTACGTCGACGATTTATTGGCAGCTGCCCAAACAATCAGAATTAGACAATTGTTGAGGAAGATATTAAATTCTGATCTGGATATAAAATATCTGGGTCCCTTGAATTTCCTGCTAGGAATCCAATTTTAAAGAGAATCCAGTGGAGTGCTTTTTGCACATCAAGGTACTTATACAGAGAAAATATTAAAAAGATTTAATATGGAATTCTGTAAAACAGTTAACACACCGTGTCTCCCTGGTCAACATTTAAATAAGACTGTAACCTTAAGTGTTGAAGAGCAAGAGGAAATGAAGACAGTCCCTTTTAGAGAATTAGTAGGGTGCCTATCTTATCTTGCCTTGGCGACATGTCCCGACATAGCATTTGCAGTCAATGCAGTGGCAGCATATGCAGTCAATGCAGTGGCCGCACATTCGGCTAATCCAAATCTCACACATTGGATAGCCGCCAAACGACTTCTGCGTTATCTTCGAGGTACCCTCGACAGAAAATTAGTCTTTCGTCCAAATCCTGCAAGACTTGAAGTTTTCGCAGATGCTAGTCATGCACCAAATGCTGATGACCGAAAATCCATTTCTGGTGTAATTGTGTTTTACGCCGGAACCCCTATCCTATGGAGAGCAACCAAACAGAAAAGTGTCTCACTTTCGACAATGGAGTCGGAGTACCGTGCCTTGTGCCTAGCGTCCAGGGAAGCTTTCTGGATGCGTGCCTTTCTCAAAGAAATAGGTGTTTATGGACATGGTACACCACCAACCGTTGTGCATACCGATTCTTTGAGTGCAATTCAACATGCTAACTCAGATTGAAAGATCCAGAACAAAACATATCGAAATTGTTTATCATTTTGTCAGACAGAAAATTGATGATGGTGACATCGTTTTGGAGTTTGTTTCCACTGAACGAAATTGGGCCGACATTTGCACCAAAGCAGTTACCTCTCAGATTCATACTAATCTCTGTCTTGGTCTTTCTCTTGCAGCATCCGAATCCAGATGATGATTTATTTTACAGGGTGTCCTCGTCACACGGGGGCATGTTGATTCCTGGGGTCCTTGACCTTGGACCCATACATCAACTATTGACTCTGCACTACGATGACGTATGCCTGCAGGGTCACCATGAACCAACAATGATCGTCATGACCATGATGGGTCATCTGTTGAAGACAATAGTTCTTAAGTGTTTATCGTTGTGATCATTATTGTTAACGGTTGTTATGTTTGTAAACAAATTGGAAAGGTTGTTAAAGAAGTTGCTTTAGCTTCCACACTTCATCGAAATTCCTCCAACCGTTTAGATCATGCTTTGTGTTAAAATATTGTTCCTTCCATATGTAAATATGTCATGTCATTATAGTTAGTAAACTACAGTGAAGTTTACCGTGTTCACGAAATGAGTCATCATTCCGAGTTTCACAGTCCACCGTTTGCAGCTCCAATATTATTTAATTCCACTGCGCCTATCCCTTCACCTTTCACGGTAATTTGTTGCCCCCCACAAGAGAACGATCAAGGAATTTGTTGCCCCCACACACTACTTTTTATTGCGTTTTTGCCCCACTTTATTTTGTCAGGGGACTCATTGAGTCCCTTGAGTTCCCGTTAGTTACGGCACTGATTTGCAATACAAGCAATTGTGCCAGAAGAGGCAGATGTGCAAGTGCTGTTCCACTGGCTGTTCGTTGCCGTATTCCTCCTCCCTCATTGTCCATTGTTGGGAGGCGGAAACGTTGGAATTAAACGTTTCCACAGCAATGTTGGAATGGAACGTCATGCCAACATGGTTGACTGTTACAGGCCATATCTCTTTTAAAGCTCCACGTTTTTTTTGTGCGCTTTCATTATCATTTTTTGTGACCAAACATGGATAATCATGTTGAAAATAAAAATTTTGCTTCGTTGTGCTAATTGTGGGCCTTGTGTTTTATCAGGAAACAACTTTTTTTACTATCGTACCCTGCCTACAAATTATTTTTTTTCTACAAATCAATTTGTGGTTCGCACAGGGATTGACCAACGCCACTTTTAACCAATCCGCTCCTATACCGATCCACTATCTAATTGATCTCCCATACCATGTTACATGCACTGCCATTATTTAAAGAAATACTTCATAATTTAGATCATTTGCCTAGGTTTAAAGGAAGCTTTGCTATAAAAAATTGATTTGGTTGTTTTGACTAATTTTGTTATTATTATTTCAAATATTTTCACATATAAATGCACAGTTATAAGCAATCTAGGTAGCTAAGGGCTCGAAATTTTGCTTTAAGATGCCGCAATCCGTATGTTTCTACCTCGCCTGGTTAAAAAGTTGTCGTAAATTTAAGTTTTTGATGCTTGTTATCACGTTGAGGCTAGGTTAAGACGCATATCGGTAGCAGCATGTATAGGTGTACAGTTTCATATTTTTGTCGACTCGCTATTGGCCGGTAGACCACACTTTTTTTGTAATAATGTGAAACTTAGTCGCCCAACTAAAAAGTTAAAGTTTATCAGACGTCAATAAAACAAACAAAAATTCAGTCAATCTGGTGATAATTCCTGCATGTGTTAAAACATACATTTCTTACATATTGTGGTGCGTTCACCTTGTATAGGTAGGCCTTGTATGTTGTTGCGTATATTGAAATTAAAGAAATCTCTATCACAGCAGCATTTTGCGTCGTAACTTTACTTTTGAACAGCAAAAGCTAGAAGCTTGATATTTTGTCCACTGGAAAGCTGCCAGAAAAACTTGAAAAAATTGAAACATACAAATCCACCAACAAGAAGTGAAAATATGTTCAGTTCGGTCCGGCCTTGTTTATATCAATTCACCGGCTAAATTGGCCACGAGCAAAACTTTTTAATCGCCAACCTGCCCAACTTAATCGCCAGTTGGCTAGTGGCTGGTAGGTTTCTGCGAGTGTGCCAGCGTGCATTTCTACAGCCGATTCCGATCAGATAGGGATAATATCGGCCGATATCAATATCGGTCAATTTTACTATCGTACCATACGTAATTGTGTCCAAAAATCCGCAACACTGCAACAAACGCGTCAAAGCAGAGATTCTTGAACTCTAGAGCCGAAAATTACGTATGCAGCCTGTTGGAGTGACGTCATCTGTGGATGCCCCTGAAGCTACCTAGCGTGGATGATGGATGGCACGTTTCGTCGCACGTCAGGAGACTCGGCGATTGTTGGTGTTACATCCAGAAGAATTCTAGGCATCAACAATGGACACCAGCAAGCTAGATTGTTAACAAGAATAGACAGTGGTATGCGGCGTGCACACGGGAAGTCTCAAGACGTCACCTAGCGCCGCTTGTGCCTTTGGAGATCGTCTTTTCCATCCGTCCACCATCCCGGACGGATCAGCAACCCAGCCTGGCTTTTGGCTATGGCAGGCCATCTTGTTTTAACCCTTTCTGGACCCTAATGTTCCAAAATTACTACTAGGGCCAACTGCACTATTTTACCTCAGTCTTTAATGTCATTCATCACTCAAAATGTAATTGATTGTCATCTAATATATGAATGCTGTTTCGTATTTCTCTTTCTTATTTCCTTCTACCAGCACCTCACCAAAGTGGGTTAGCCAGTCCAAATCCTTCCACAACATTTCACCCAGCAACATGACAGTTATTCACGGTAGCAACCTCTGACGCAGCCTCTGGTTTGTCCATCAGCTCGGTCGGTTCCATTACAGCACGATGATGATGACGACGTGCCATCAGTCATGAGGACATAGGGATTATGAGCCCCCGATCCCGGAGTGATCACCATTTAACGACATGTCGTCAAGCGAGTCCAACGAACAAGGTCGCTCTGATAAAGCTTAAATCCATTGCCTCATCATTATCATCATCAGGGCGGATAATTACAATTGATCATCATTAACGAACAGTGTTCACGTCAATATTTTGAATCGGTTATCTTATGAGAACACAAAAGCTTAAAGATGGATGATGATGCTACATCACTATTTCTATGATCTAAAAGACCTCACATAAAACGTTTCAAACACAAGAGTCGTGAAAAGTTATACTATAATAGCTGTGCTTATAACCGAGTTCTGGATTTCACAATTACTCGGCCGAGCAAGAAATGATATGCTACATTAATCGAAACAAGCCACGGAATCCAACATACATCTTTACGATGTAAAAAAAACGTGAAGCCAGACGCACTTGCAGTTAAAACACTTATATTTCGAAGCTTTGTAGTACATACTAGTGTTGTGCCTTCATCACTGCATATATTGCATACATTGGTGTACGATGAAGGCACAGCACTAGTACGTACCTACTACAAAGGTGTCGAAATATAAGTAAGTGTTTTAACTGCAAGTGCGTCTGGCTTCATGTTTTTTACAGCTTGTTTTATCGCATTCAACGTACCTATATCTTCACGAGCATGTCATTAGCTCTGCCACCACACGCAAGGTTTGCTGTAGAAAGAATATCTGAAGCGACTACATCGATCCAAAACGTGTGAAATTGGGCAGTATAGCGTTTTTTTATATATTTTTTTTACCGTTTTAAATTATTTTCTGTCTTTCGTTGCTTTATTGTATTTGGGTATTGCATGTAAACTAATTTTGTTACACCATTCATTCTAACATTTTGCCTTAAATTTACAATTAGAAACGAGCCAGGAAAAAAACCTTCTCAAATTCTGCTTTAAAATACTGCAAACTGCGTGTGTTTATCGCATCTGGTTTCCAAAGTTATATAAAATTAAGGCTTTACATCATTAACTCCGCCCCACAGGGTGCATTCGACCAAAATGCATATCGGTATCGACATGCATTACCGACCGATAATATCGGTAATTCATAGTAATTCGACCTATTTTACTTTTGACGTCAATCTATTTGAAGAAAAAGTACAAATTTGTCGTTTCGTTGGTTCTTAAAATACCTTACAGTCATTTTTGCCAACGATTTACACGTTGAAGCTGCCTTGTGATTGTACTTCATATCAATCCTCTCCAATGTCGATCGCTACTCGCCACTATCGAATGAAAATGTGGCCCTACTCGCCAAAAAGACGACTAACAATAAAGAAGAACATTTAAATAGCGATATCTCGAGAACCGTGTAAACTGGAAACAAAACGGTTTGAGCCGTTCTGGTAAGACTAACAATGGCTATGAAAGTTAAAACAGCTTTTCTGCAATAACGCTGGGAAAGAAAGAAAATTGTTCAGTTTCGTAAATGGTTAAATAAGACAAACTATGCATCGTGCAATATGTATTTGATATGTGGATATAGTAGAAACTGAAATGGCGACTTTAAGTTATACTTCATGTATCGAGAAAATGTATGTCTATCTCAGTAGTTAAATATGTCCCTTTTAGTGTCGACACTACAGAAATTAACCTCCCGACAACAATGCAAAAACACAAACGGAAAGAATCCATTCACAAAGAAAATTACTTTCGTTAAAACAATTTTAAAATAGCTGTTTTAAAGTGAATAACAGTTAGGGAAAAAAAACAGTTCCATTTCCCTTTCGATGGAGGAAACCTGGTAACAAGGGCCAGTGCTCTCTGTATACACCTGGATCACTTGGGTTACCATAGCAACATCGACTGTGAGCAGACCAACAACACAGCAGCCATACAAGGCTGGCAGGTGAGACGACCAAAAGCCACATTTTATTTATTTCTAGGACTTTTCGGGGAGGGAAAAAAGGAAAGCTATCTTTTTCTCTTTTTTTTCCTCCATCGCTGATTTACGGTTGGAACACAAAAGATGGTAAGAAAGAATTGGAACGCTGGGCGACGCCTATCAATTGGAACGACACGGAATTTGGGACCCTGAATCAATCGATACCTGGGTTCATTTCATATATTTATTTGTCAAGAAAAGAATACACAATTTTTGGTAGTCGAGGATAAATCCAAACATAATTCATTCAGAGAACTTCATTTAGAACCACTACGGTAGGCCTGTAGATAACGTAAATTGGAGTAAGCCATCAGCGAAAAATTACACTAGAAGTAACGTAGTATTGTCACGTCATTAAGTCACTTTTCATTCAATTGACATGGCCGGGATTCGAACTGGGGGACCACCATCACCAGATCGTTGCCATAATGCCTTTACCGACACTGGCTTATTGTCCACTTATTTTTCCCTCGTAGGCCTATGGGTTATACTTTACAAAGATTCAAAGAAAATAATAATAATAAATGTAATGTGTACTGCTCAGAAATTCATACAAAAGTAGCTTTTCGTAGGTAAGTTATTAAATTTTCAGCTCCTCTTGAGCATAATAATTTCACGTCAACTCCTGTGACGTATTTCCGCAATAAATTGCACCCTTTACTTTAATTTTTTGAAATTAAGTTGTTTAATTAGGTGTGCTGCGTGCGTAGCATAACACATAAAATACATTCGATTACTAAAATTATTGGGGGGGGGGGACTGAGCTTTTTCCGTCGCTTAATGTTTATTGCCAGAGTTTTTTTTTTTTAATTCAAATACTTCCAATACTAAATCCACCAAGTGGTGGTTTGTAAATTAAAGACAAAGGCGGAGAAAAGAAGAAAGACTCCGGCCTAGGGGCACCTGAGCAAGTCCGTTATGTCAGGTGGCTGCGAAGAGCAGCCATCTTGTTTCCAATAAGTTTTGAAGATATATATCCTATTGACAGCTAAATAATTATCAGAAGCATCTATAACCCTATTGGCAGCTGAATAATTAACTACTCCCGCTCGTACCTCATCCCAGTCGTTTCGTAATGGCTTGCGCTACAATATCGTCCTAATACGATAAATCATTGTCTCTGTAGTAATGTTGAGTACTTCAAAACTCATTGGTGTATCCCTACAAAATCGAAAGAACTTAATGACTTAATTCGAAAGAACTTAATGACGTTGGTGAACTTCAAATCAACGTTTTCCTATACCACTTCAGCTTTGATTTCTCATCCTAAGCCATTTCGGCAAACCGCTGTATAATTCGGGAAACCAAGCGTAAACGCTAATCGATATAACAACCTTCGCAGAACACCATCATCAAGTTTTGCGTATTTCGCTCTCTCAACTCTAGTGTCGTGTCGTGTCGTGTCGCAAGCCAACAAAGCGCGCCGCCCCAACGCCGTACACCCACCGCCACACGTCCAACGCACGGCCAGCAAGTATGCTAGAAAACAAAGGCGAGAGCGGCAATGAGGTGCGGACAGATCGAAGCATCACTCTGCCTTGATGCTCTTTCTCCCTGTTCTCTCTCAGGTCCGCAGTCACGCAGCTATATAGAGCTAGCTAGGTGGCTTTGGAGCTGCTGCAAATGATCGATTAACCGCCCCGTCACCGCATAATTGGCTCCACGAGAAAAATGGAGGCAAAAGGGAGGCTAGGAAAGCTGAAACAAGGCCAGAAAAGAAATGAAACAAGCCAAAAAATCATGCTTCGATCGACTCGGCTTTACACGCATCGTACGTAAAAGAGACCCATTTTAACATATTCACAATCTTGGTGGCGTGACTGGGGCTCCTAATCATAAAAGCAGAGGACTTTAACCCTTTGCTTTTCCTCTGGTGAACACTTCAAGTTGTGTGAAATTGGGAGTTAATTAGCAAAACTCCAGAACAGTGATGGGCGTAACTCATTCAACGGATTTGCGTTAACATCAAGTGAACAGGAAGTTAAGTCCACTTCTGCCTAAATTCCAAGAGAAGCTATTCCATCAATTCCAATTCAAATTCATGAGATAAATTTAATTCCAACCATGTCCATTGTCATGTTTCAATACAATTCTTCAGTGGCGTATTCTTTGTTTCTTATTTCAAATCAATTCAATTCCAATCCCTTACTCTTCGTTTTTCATTCTGACATATAAATTCCAATTCATTGACTTCCTGTTAGTTAATCTTGGTTCCAGTCAATTCCCGGCTGATCCAGGAAATATTCTGACCAATTCCGTTTCAACATAAGTCCAACACAATTTCAGTTAAATTCTGGCCAAATTTAGGGAGTTGGCAAACATTTAGCAAATTTTGATGAATTATTTGGGGCTGAAATCGGGTTAATCGATTTGAATTATTGTAGAATTTGCCTGAATTGGGTGTAATTTCACCACCAAACTTCAGGTTGAATTAAGCAGGTCAAAACAAGGCATCGATCAAAACAAGGTCAAACCGAGGCAATGCAATTCCAGCGAATAACTATACTAGGCAAGGCAAATCAACCTGGGTGAAGCAGAGACTGAACTGATGGCGTCCATCAAGTTAATTCTACCAAGACAAAGTCCAAATCAAGTCAAACGGAATTGGAAAATCAATTCATGACCTGGAACTGCCCACTACAAACCCAATACCACCAAGTCTACAAAAGTGTAACTGAGGGAATTAATTCCAGGTGAATTAATTGATCCAGAAGAACTGTACCTATTTTATTCAAGGGTATTTAAGCCCTTCGTAAGTGCGGATGTTAACCCTGTAAGTCCCGGAGTAGATACACATACACAGCTACAAGATGGGGTAAAAAGTGAGTACCTGGGCCAAGGCGAGCTTTGTGAGGAGTTCTCGGGGACCCTGAGCAGTGAGCAAAGCAAGCTATCATAGCCTACAGGTCAGCATCCTCGTCTCCAAGCCCAGTGAACGCAGGTTCGAATATCGCCACTGGCCAAACTACTTGTGGGAGCATAGCCTAACTAGATTACACCGAGATCACGTCGGCAACGGTAGCAGCTGAAAAAAACAAACTACCGGAATTAGTTCGGCCCTTATAGGAGGTTACAGCACTATAAGGTTAAAGTAGGGGTTGGGGAGGGGAAGATACGAAAAAAATTTAATCGATTAAAAATCAATCTGATTTAAATTAAAAAGGCTGGCCAGGATAATTTTTTTCCGTAAACAGTTCAGCAAAATTCCCTACATATCTCTCCATGCAGCCCAGCAGTGTACAGAAAAACAAATCCGTTAAATCCAACTTAAGTCACCTGACCTAACCTAACCTAATTACAACAACAGATCAGCAATAAAGTCAATTTACACATCATCAAGTAACGAAATTTCGTAGCGAGAACTGGCCCGCCTATCTGAACTGTTTACGAAAAAGCAATAAGCGGGTGAGGCACTGTAACATGGAATCACCAATGGCGAAAACTTCTGTTCGAAAGTGTCAACGCTGAAAACGAGACAACCAGGATAACACGTCCGGGGTTATCAAAGACTGATATCTTCCGCAATACGACATTCTGAGACTCGAAGTTATAACAAGATAACTTTTTCTCCGTCCTCGCTTTGGTCTCTATGGCAACAATAATACCCACCAGGGATGACGGTTATCTTTATCTCAGCTCCCAATCTCCGATCCCAAATGCACCCATTGCCACCAACACTTCCTTCCTCTCCCAAATGGATGGATTTGACAAGGAAATGGAAAAGGACAAAATGAGGCTCTGGGGACACAGAAATCCCTTACTTTATCAATAAGCTATCCGTTGCGAGCGGACATACGAACAAAGCAAGACGTCAAATTTGCGAGAGGTCAAGGGAGCACACGTCAAATTTCCCGGTGGTTAGGCCCCTACTTTAAGCTTCACGGAAACATTGCCTACAAATCTAAATCATTGGCTGCAAAAATCAAATAGGCCTGAGGAATGGGTCATTATTTATCTCTGGATGGGGGGGGGGGTCAAGGGGTGTCCATACAATTTTTAGATCCATCAAGGAGTCACACCCAAAAGAAACTGACCAAACTGGAGGAAAAAGTCAATTTTAACCAAAAGAATTACACTTTCACTCTTTCAGCAGTCATAATTCAAAATCAGAATTTTTTGGGATCTTTCTTGGTCGTTTTTTACAGGGTATTGTGGGGAGGGGGGTGCTTCATCGAAAATTTTAAGGTCATCTTTTCAATTGCCCCCCCCCCCCCCCCCACCCCCCACCACCTTCCCCCAATAAATAACAACTGGTCCCAAAAGACCCCTGGAGATGGTTTAATGCTGATTTTTTCTACTCTTTTAATTTCCATTCAACATTCAAATAATTCCTGGGACGCTATCTACACCCCATAACTTGTGGGGCACTCCCAGCTTATAGGAAAGATTTGTTTTGGCGGGCAATATGAAAGCATTCTTATCCAAGAGTACTAAGAGTACTACACATTTTCATCGACGATGTATGAAGAAATAAAGATGTACCTACCAGATATGCAATTACGCATTTAGACATCCCAAATTACATTAGCACTCTAGAAAGGCAAAAGATGTCAAATCCTGCACTTTCCTTTCTGTTCTTACAAAAGTAGCTGGACAGTCGTTGACGAAATTTGGCGTCTGTGTCCTTAATTTAGAAGTTTGACGCGCTCCAAGCCGTGGCCATGGTGGCAGAAGGAGGGAGGGAAAATTTTGCTAGGTAATTCACAGTTCACTTCTCTTCCCGAAAATCCCTGGTGTGGCTGAAATCAAGATCGAACTTGGGTCTTCTGGCCTGCGTGAGTCATCACGATTTCTCTAAGAGGGAAGTGCTTCCTTCCATGTTTATTCTTGGAATAAAACTCCTCATACTTACCACAAATCGGAAAACCTTTTTGTGGTATTTTTTTTTCTGAAGAGTTTCACGAAATTGCGTAAGACTTACGTAACCTACACTGCTTCCCTCTTTCCTTCTCATTGGCTGTGATGTAGATCCATGACCAATGGAGATTAGGTTGAAACAAAACCGAAGCGAATCCTGCCCACACAGATTAGTCGGGGGAGGGGGGATTTGAGACACTTGATGGCTGATATACCCGCGGACATGAACATAGGAGAATATACTAGAAATGACCGTAGAATGGGGGAGGGGAAGTATTAGCTGTGGGGTGGTTGATTTGAGTCACAGGATGCGCTGATTGAGTGAGCGAAGCGAACGAAAATCGGCGTTTATTATCCAATGAGCGCAAAAACTTAAAGAAACTTAATTCGGTCGACCATGGACATAGACGTGAGAAATGTTGCAAACCGTGAAATTCAATAATAATAAACTCGGCAGCTGAAAGCAACATACTCCTATAGGACCCACCCGTTAATTGAATGACTTTACAACAACAACCACTGTCACACGCATTATCTCGCAACAACAACACGACGGCGCTTCACCGTCTGGACAAAGCTTTGTTTATTCCCAGCATCAATCTTGCTCCCCTCAATCTCCCACCAGCAAAAGGGGTCTAGTTCCAATGATGATTAGGGAGCCATAATGTCACGATCATAGGGTGCTATTGTTTCGCTACTTAGTCGGCGCGCTTGTCAACTCGGCACACAAAGAACAGCCTATCGATTAGCAACGCGCCTGCAGTTTCACCTGACTGCGTGAACCGATCCCCCCCCCCCCCCGTTCCCCCCACCACCCCCCCCCCCCCCCTCCAGAGAGCAGCGCCATCTCCGTTCGCCGCAGCAATAAAATACGTGGGCGTTCACGAAAAGATGAATCACATTCGGAGACGGGGGATAGGATCAGCATCCATGCACCGTGGAAATTGCAAACCTGCACACACGATTTCTTTTTACCTGATGACATACGCATACACACGTGAAAAAGATAACGCTACTATTACGGAAACGCCGTAGGCCTCATCGGTCATGTTTAGGGAGTAGTCGGCCTAGACCTATATATACTAACAGTGATGATGACTAAGAATTCGAACGGTGAGGTGTCATCATCCCAGAATGACTATGACACGATGCAGGAGTCACAGTTACACGCATTCGAAACTTTAGAATCATTTCTGAGGTCTTGAACTGAGGTGCTCGAAAAGTGTCTTGAAGTATTGAAGTCTTGAAGCACTGTTGGTAGGCTACGAAAGAAACTTAATGGTCGATGTGGCTAGGTGGTGACAGAGCGCAGCCTAGTGCAGATGCGTACTGGGCATTCGGGGAAAAGGTAGGTTTCCCGTTGGGCCTATTCTACGAGGGCCTGTTGAAATCGTTTCGTGAGGACTCATTTGAATGAAATGCTACAAGAGAGGGGCCGACGTTAACCATTTCTCGGAGCCCCTAAATGGCCCTCGTAGTATGCCCCTGGTCAAGTTGCTTGAAGAAGTAGATATGGTATTTGGATCATAAGAAAGAGCCTAATTAAGAGCTTAATTATAACTATATGACAACCAAAAATTTGCGAATTTGAAAATTATGCAAATTTAAGCCAATTTCATTCGCTCTAGTATAGCACGAGACGGCCGGCACCGTCGGTTGGTTGAATCAAAGGACTCCTCTATCTTATGCACTTCATAATTCGAAGTATAGGGAAGATATCCCATTTGACGACTAGAAACATTAAAGTGGCGAGTGAATGAATAATTTCACCGGTTAGGGTCAATTAATGATATTATAATCTGAAGCTTTAGGAGAAAAAAATAAGTGTATATTCATCCACAAAAAGGGGGGTTAATTCGAAAATAACGGAACGGCAAAGGCGTGACAGGAATTTGAACTTGTTTTAAATAAATCGATTAATCACGGATTGAGTGAGGAAAGAATGATGTGGCATGTAGCGGAACAAGATGCTCACATTTCACGTGTAAGTGAGAGGGAATCAGGCGCCAGGTGGGGCTTCCAATAACCAGCAAGTCGCTGCATAAAGCATTTCTAGGGATGCTTCGATCGGTGGACTGTGCATCCAAGATTAAAGAATCTGTAAAAGAAGCGCTTTTGGTCGGATAAACAATACACCATTGCTTCCACTCTTCTTTGTCGAGATTTTCTCGGATAACAAACATTTCCCCGTTTTTCCCCTTTATTGGAATTGTAACAAATTTCTCATTTTATCCTCCTTATTTTTTAAAACAGTCTCCCAACACATTTTTCCTTAATTCTTAACCAATTACTAAATTTTGAAAACTACAGCGTGTTTTCACTGAATATTCAGTTACATCATTTACTGAAAAAAAACGGGACAAAAATTAATTTAAGTTTTAATTAACGACAAAAATTTATAAACATGAACAATAATTAAAATTTTCGGTACTAATTATTTTTGTTGGGATGGAGCGGATTAGAATCCAAGGAAGTATATAAGAAAAAAAAGTAGACCCAACAGCGGTACTCGGGAAATCGCAAGTTGCGATTTAAGTTTCTCTTCCTTGCGGAACGTTTAACAATCACAAAACCGTACTTTTTTCAGGAAGCTAAAACGTAGAAACCAGGCCGGTTTTGTGCTGTTAAATTACCCTTGGTACCGTTGCTCTCATCCACAGAGAACACTCTGTGGGTGAGAGCAGCTTGATTTGAAGAACGTTTTTTTCTAAAAAGGGAAAATTCCCTTAAGTCGAAGCGCTGCAGTACACGACCAAACGAGAAAAGCTGAGGTACTTTCAATTTTAGCAAAACTTGCCTATTGTGGTGTACCTTAAAGCATTGTGAGAAAAGAAGCATACATTCATAAATACACTTAAAAAACACCAGAGTATCTGCCCGAATAAAGTGGGAAAATACCAAAGAAACAAAAGCAATCAAATACACAACTGAATTACTTAGCGTTGTCTGGAAAGGTGTCCCGTCAGGTCCGAATGCCTTAATGGACACCAGGACACAAAGAGGGTGCCAGCAACGGCTAAGGTCGTTCACACCTCACTACAAGATTGGCAAAAAAAAAGGACTTGGAGCAGTCCCTACCAGCCGCCCATATCTTGTAATTTATTCACCGGTGTTATCACGTGACATAAGTTACGCGACATAAGTTGTAACGTACGTAGACGTAAGACATGTGACGTATGTTGCAAGCGACATGGGAACGAATTACGCAAAATTTACGTCATTTTCGACATTCGCACGATTGGTGCAATTTGCCCTTGATCTCATATTGGCCTACCCATTATTTGAAACTCAACGCGAACAAATAAGTAAGAGTGCGAACAGAACCGAAGCTGCAGTAGAAGACAAATAAACAAATAAAGAATTTATGGTATATTTATCCCGGTTAGCTTTTCTACGTAGCTCACTTTTGCAACATTACTTCTCACGCTTGTTGCAAAGGCATTCATTTTCCTATTTTTCCCATCATCAGCAACGGTTTTGCTACATTCACGCTAACCTACGCAAATGCTGCAAAAGCTACCCCACGCTCGAATATATTGAGCAGGAATGTCCTTTAAGAGCAGTTGACAAGGTATCAGAAGACTCGGATTCGATTCCCTGCTAAATGATGACCCCTAAATGCCCACGCAGTAGCTTTCGCTTAAGCCTCCGGATACTACGACGGGATGCTCCAACATGATACTACGACATGATGCTCCAAATTCTCCAACACAACGAAGCTGTCAACGACCCGAAAATTCACTTTATTTCTGTTCTCCTTACCACATCCAATTCTATTTTCATACATTTTACACGTACATGTCTGCCATTTTTTTTTAATATTTATAGTATTTACTTTTTTTATTTCTTACTTAATAATATTTTTCCCATTTCCACAAGGGAACTAACTTGTCGTGCCTGTCACACACACTTGCTGACCTTTTTCATTTTTTTTTTACGTCGTGTAACCATAGCAACCTCCCGTAACGTTCACTGCCTCTCGTGTAGATGTTGTGGTATTGACTGTTGCTCCAGTAACCGTTATGGTTGGCACGGTAACGGCCCGGCAGGTCCAAATGACGGCTAGGAAACCGTCGGAGCAAGGAGTCCACTTTCATAACAAAACAGAAAAATCGCACAGAAAACGGGTAACCAAAAAAAAAAGAAAAATGGAGACAGCAATAAGATCGGCAGTCACACACACATCGACGCACACAGATTAAGCGATAGAAGAGAAGAGAGACGCCATGGCAGTTGAGCAAATTAGAAACCATTTGGTTGGCAAAAGAGATTAAAAACAATGAGAGCGTGCAAAATGATGGTTTTAATTAAAAGCGGATTAACATTCATGACACACGTACTCTGAACAATTAACAAATAATTCTTCGTTTTCACTTTGATCCCGGGATTAATAACAATAATTAAAGACGTAACTGCACGTGCCAGGAGGGAGGAGGGGGAAGATGATGTTAAAGTAAAGAAACAAACGGTTCCTCGATCTGAGGAAAAGATGTTTTGCCGGCAAAAAAAATTTAGACATTGCATGGTAACGAGTTTTTCCTACTTAACGCAGTAAGGAAAACAAGTCAAACATAAAAAAATCCTCCTGGAATAGGATTTTCGTACACGAGTGTAAAAATCCTGTACGATTTTCGCTATCTGGGTTTTTTTCTTCCCTCCTTTTTATAATTGTATAGCAACTTGTTGAGCCTTTGTGTTTACTTGTATTCTTTCTTCATTGCCTACAACGCAAGCATTCTCGGTCGAATGGAGCCCTTGTCACTGCTGTGACCTTAAATTGGCACTATCACCGATTGAAAAGCGAACAAAAATACCATGGCGCCATCTAACGGCGGTGATATTGTTAACCTTCACAGCTTGTTCCCAGGTGCACAATAATTAAGGAGGTCGTGGCTTGTATGCTTCGTTAAAAGAAATGCCATTGTGCATTCCTTCGCTTGATGCAAGCAAGTGTTAGCTGGTAATAAATAGCGCTAGATGTTGCCAGATTTTGCCTGCTTTCAATCGGTGGTAGTACCATTTTACTAACGGTTTCACTGAATCGTCTTTATACCAGTGGAGGAGTATGCATATCGTCACTGATCTGGAGACGGACTAGGCTGTCAGTTCGAATCCAGATCACGCCATTCCGAGAAAACGAATACATAATGGAAACTTACTGTATCAGCGATTTATATATGTTTATTTACTTAACTTGGAGAGGAAACTCCCAATCAGTGTGTGGGCATAATAAGTTTATGTTGGCTGAGCAGCGGAACCGAATTTGTCACGACCAGGAGTTGTATAAAGGAGAGCACACAGGGCCTGACGCTGGATAATCCATGTTTGTTCGCGACCCCATGCGACCAACTGTCGAACAAATGAGTGTCATTACTTTTATGGATAACATATGTTTAAATAACGGTGTGTTGATTTTTACTTCAAAACGTGTGAGAAATATCACTCGGACCGTGGTTTATCGAATCAAGCAAGCTCCCTCAGGCAACAAATGTTCCAGCCACGTTCAAGCGACGAAGGTGTTTCGTTTGTTTGAAAGCCGACTGGGATAGAAATTGAGTTTCTCACTGCCTGACTCCACACCAGTTATCGCTCGGGCCGAGAAATAAACTCCTCTTAGGACGCGTTAACGCAACTACTCGCCTTTGCATTATCGCAGCTAGAAGCTAAAAAATCGTTTGAAATTCCAACATAGCTTTGCCGGCTCGCAACGAAAACAGCTCAGAATCGACTGGAAACTAAAGGAAAAATTGCAAGCATTATCTCAAACGGTGTCGGATTTAGCTAAACCAGTGAGCGTTGTTACCATGGCAACGACACCTTTGCCATCGCGATTAAATTGGAGCTGCGAGAATGCAAAGACGAGTGGTTGCGTAAACGTGCCTTTAGCGAGGCTTTCTTAAAACGAGTAATACTTCGTGCTGCTAGTTAATATAAGCGGTGTTTTACACATTTGTCCAAAAAAGGTTTCAATGCTCGGCAATTGTTTGAAAATAGTGTATGTAGCAATCCGTATGCACAGCTTCCCCAAAATGGCGACATCAATTTCAAGAACGTTTCGGTTAAATCCGAGACTTAGTTACGTTTGCAGGCCACGCATGTCGTTATATTCCTTGGTCGAAATATAAACGTTCAAGACTGATACCGACAAATTAGCACGTTGATATTAGCAACTTTTTAGGGTTACACAAAGAAAGCCTAGAATGTGAACTATTGTCATTAGTCAGGATTCATGCTATAAGAATAAAACGAGACAGACAACTTGGTTAACTCCTCGATTATACAGGATGTAACAGAAGCAATGGACCCGGCTCCACCGTTTCCTTGTATCATCTCCAATAAAAATGAAACCAGGGTGCGCTTATAAGAGTTGCCAGAGTGCCGGTTGCACGTTTGATTGACCTTGATACGTCCGTTCAAAGTCATCACGTTTTTAATATTTTTCCCGAGCGCCGTAGACCATTAGTGTAAATTTGAAAGATGTCGGGAATCAATAACCAATACTACCCGCAAAAAGACAGAACGAAAATCTGTTAATAACTACAGAACGTTATGGGTAAATGAAAACCGTAAAAAATAAACGCAGCGTGTCAGGCAGGGAAGCATCTCAAGCATCTCTGTCCGTTTGTTTGAGATGCTTCCCTGCCTGACTCTACCCTTATTAATTCGACGTGTCACACGTCGAATTAATGCGGTTGGGGCCAAAAAACGGGTGGATGCAATTAACATCAGCGACATTTCCTCAAAACCAGACACATTTGTTCAATTCTGATTCGGCAAAATTCAAGTATGTGGGTGGGTCACTTGTAGTGCGCAAGTACAAAAGGTATTATGCTCTACAGAATATACATAAGACGTTAGAAGTATAACTTCTAAGCGAAAAACCGTCGCCCGATAGTATACGATCTGTGAATGACGTCAGCGAAATGTCATCGTAAAGGTGTGCGCTCACACGAAAAATTGCGGCGTGTAACTGCGCATTTCGGCAAGTCAGCTCTTCAAAGTGCGGTCGGTTAGAGACTATGCGTGGACATCGAGATGGCTCCTCTCTTATCGCGAAGTACAATACAAAGTGAGTCGTCACTTACCTTTAGCGTTAATCTGGATGGCACACCGAATTTTTACGGTGGAATCCTGGATGGTACATTGAATGTGAGCCGCACATAGCCTCGCTGCTTTCCGGGTGCGATAAATTACAGTATTTTATTACGCTTATTAGTGGTGTTGTTTCTTATTGAACGACTGAACAAAGCGAATGATGTCCGATTTTTTTTAAATCCGTAACAGGAAGACTCACGCATGTTATATTGGTTCGATATTAGTGTTACCAACAGATTTAAAATTACAAATAATAATAATAAATATAATTATAAAATGCTAGTAAAACAAGTACTTTGTATTGATTAACCTAACAAAAATTGGCCACATGAAATTGCAGTGTTATATTCAATGTGGAATTTGTCACAATTTTTAGTGTGAATATTTTAACTCTTGTTAATAGACCTAAAAAGTGTAAATAAATTTAAAGTAGTCAACCTCACGTACCCTCAGCGCAATATGATTTCTCCTACTCCCAGGGGGGCCCGGCCCCCCCCCACCTGCTGAATTTACTGAAAGTATGGTGTTCGAAAAAAATGTAAACGGCTGATGAACAAGAACAAAGGGAACGGGAAACTGTAAAACAAAGAAGCTTTCAGTTTTTTTTTTTTTAAGAAAACCAATATCAGCGTCCGATGAAAACTTATCTGGTCAGTGATTGCGTCGTCGCACACAAGATTCTGGCTCATTTGCCGTATCATAGTAGCAAAAGTTACTAGACAATTTTTTTTAATATAATGTGCAATATAAATACAGTATATATTCTTCAGTACACCACGCATTCAGATTTTTTAGTAGTGTCCTGTTGGTATGTCTGCCGTTACAACTGCATACATCAATTTCACATTTTTCTTTATTCTGCCATACAACACGTCGAATTACTAATGCAGTGTAGTGCATCCTTGTTTTTTTTTTGCTGCCTTCTTTTGCCTTTAACGTTTGTAGTTATCAACCGATTTTCGTTCCGTCTTTTTGGGCAGTATTGGCTTTTGATTCCCAACATCTTTCAAATGTACACTCGTGGTCTACAACGCTCGGTAAAATGTTACAAACGTGATGGATGACCTTGAATGGACATGTCAAGGTCAATCCAACTTTCACGTGCAAACGGTGAACCCTGGTCCATTACTTCTGTTGCCTCCTGCTATTTAAAACACATGGAATTTTCTACCCTAAAACTTCAGTTTCTTCGTCATAATGAAAACAAACCAGCTCCCAGCAGCGTGAAATAAAACACTGCATAAATAAGCAAGTGTTTTACAGAATTTTACAGAACTGACAGGTAATACCAAAAATTAACCTCTACCTTTCATCAAAATTTCAAATTAGACATAGTTTTTAAAATATGGGCGAAGCAAACAGAAAAAAAAATTAAGAAAAATCGGTAACCCACAATGCATATTTTCTGGGTGTGAATTCATTTTGTAAGGCAATCTTGAAGCACTGAAAGCACTAATACGTCCCACAATGTGGGAAAAAAATGTAGGAAAATAACGAATGCGCGCAACAACAAAAAATTGGAAATAAAGAAAAGTAGTTGCAGTTCTGGAAAGGCCCGCGAACGCTGACTCATTCTCGAACTCAAGACTTAAAATGACGTCATACCTATTTAGTACCATTTTACCATCCGATTTTTTTCCAAACGTACCTAAATGAGGTTTAATAGTGAGGTAAAGTCTGAGCTAAATGACGTCAGCGGTCGGAATACGGTTCTAAAAATCTGAAAGCCTTAGAAAATAAAAAGGTCTCTAAAAAATGACGTCACTGACGCGACTCCATTGCCTACACCGGAAGTAACTTTTTCCCTCAAAAAGGAGCGTAGTGGCTATTCTTGTCTATATACGATATTTATTCTTTTTGTTTGCTTTACTTCGGACTTTGGTATCTTTTGGAGAGAACGCGTGGAGTCAAAAGAGACAGATGAAATAACTAGTTATCCAACCAAAATCATTTCCTAGAATTTTGCTACGAAACGTTTATCATAAGTCTGGCTGATGTGGGTCTGTCGGGGATAGCAAGCATTCGTGGAAGAGAGCAGGCGACTCAACAGATAAAGGGCGTCATTTCCATTTAGCCCACAGGCACAATTTGGCTGGCCATTTCGGCCATTGCTAGTTTTAGAAAAATGCTTGGGTGCGAAAAGCCATTTTCTTTCACACCCAATCGGTGACTCGGAAACATGAACCAATCCCAAAAGATCCGAAAATACGACGAACAACTTCGTGATGGCCATTTTTTTCGGAAGGGGAGGGGAGGGGGGGCGAGTTGACCAACTTTTGCGTCACCGTTGATACTTATATCGCAAAAAAAAAAAACGTAAGACTACTTTATTTTATTGTACCCTTATTTTACTTACGTTGCATGACATATGCTAAAAAAAAGTATGGAGGAAAATAACGAATAGATTTTTCCAGGAAGTTTTACGCCCCATCGGCTTGATTTCGGCGCTTGCCCCCGCATCGTGTTGCATACATGAATAAGTCTACTCTCGAATCCAATTCACAATTTAGCTGCAACATACGAAATTAAAAGGGTCAGGTAAAAATGTGATCTAAAAGCTGATAATTACGCCTAAAAGCTAACACATTTTTAACCAGCCATTGTAATTGTTGCTACTTTATATTATGTAATAGAGATTGCTGTTGCAGTGCTTGATAGAGGTGTGCAACTCAACTTTTTCGAAAGCTGCAGAACTCTGCAGAAGACCAGTTGCGACTAGGTTGTCGCTGCAGCCGCTTGCTGAATGTACAAGACTTTTCTGAAAGATAAACAAGTGTAATTCTGAGGATGCAAATCGGGAAACGTCCAATAATCGTATGGGACCGAGATAAACGTCCAAGATAGGTCCCCAAACGCTCTAGTGGGCTGGTAATGTCGCACACTACGCCCTGTACGACAGCAAATAGAGTCCAACAGCCCAATAGCTAAGACGGGGAAAATGTCATTAAAGGTTAAAGGCATTAGTTATTGGTGGTCTTTCCTGCACTACAACTGCCACAGCATTGCTTTAGTTGCCGTCGGATACAAACTGCCCAAGTAAGTGGCCTTGAGTTTGCAGTTACATCTGTTCTCATTCGGTGCGCATTGAAAAACCCGGCAAGCCTTTTTGTTACATCAGCTCCATCCGTGTGTTGCTGATCGGGTGTGGGCAGGGGTGGAAAAACTTCCGTATCCTACAGGGAAAAAGATTAGCCTATATACCGTGAGAGGGAAGGTAAGGATAGTAAAGCAAGAAAGTTTATTGTCTAGTATTCCGCGATTTACAAATAAATACCGAGACGTATTCCGTATTATATGATATTGCTAACGTAAAAAGAAAAGTCAGGGGCGTACTGGAAATGGTTAACGCAGGCCTCTGTCCAGGGCCGTAGCCCGCCCCCCCCCCCCCCCCCCCCGCAGCCCCCGCACGTGCGGGGGTTTTCTTCAGGCCGAGGATTATGAAGCGCCACGAGGCCTTTATAGTGGACTACGATATTGAGTTTTGTTTACAAACTCGAGATTACTTCCAGAGAACTACGTAACGTAAGAAGGTAGTAAAGGTTTCAAATGAACCGTCATGCTCTCCGAACCTTGTGAAAAAAATCTTAAAATTCCAAACAAAGAAAAATCTAAAGTTCATAAGTTGATGAAAAACATGGTTAAAATTTGAAAGCTGCCATGAAAGCAAGGGCATGGTTACGCCGCCTGCGAAGACAGTTAGGCCGCCCGCGCACTGAGCAAATTGCGCAGCCAATGAAAATGATTAGTGCGTGGTTTTATATAAACGGTAAGTATTATCATTGGCTGCAGCGACCTGGCCGCGCGGCCTAGTCGCTCAGTGCGCGGGCGGCTTTATTTTGTTGGTAAACGAAATAAAAATACCCTGTTTTTGAATGAAGCTTACAGTTTGGAACAGCTGATTGTTAATAAAAAAAAAATGTTGATTACTGTGTTAAAACGACTTGTTTGGTAATTTGTTTTTAAGTCCAGGTATGCTAACATTAAGCACGACGAAAGAAAAGAAAATTCATTGGAGAATGGGATTTTTTGTTTGTGGGGATGGGGGGGGGGGGGGCGCTTCAATAAGCCCTCGACAAGCCGCCGGAGCATAGGCAGGCCCTCACGGGAAACCTCCGTTTTCCTGCATGGCCAGTACGTCACTGAAAAGAGCTGACCCATCCATCTACCCCGCTAAACGTAAATACATGAAGGGAAGAGTTATGTCAGGATACAGGGAACTTTGGAAGCTTTTCCATGTGCCTGGTTGTGGGGTTCGGTCCCATGTACACTTGGGTTACAGCCAATTGCCCAAGAGTCAAAGCTGTGCTTGCTCACTTAGCTCGGGTTCCCAGGGCAACCCTCACAAAGCTAGTGTTCGTTGGTCTACAATAATGCGGAAAAGGTAGTTAGATCTACAACACAAGCTTTTTGTATTCAAGTGAAAATTTCACCGCCACAGTGGGGGCTTTAAATCACCAACAACAGCCGAGCCTTTTTCTATAGTCTTTCTTGTCTTAGGCCTAACACTTTTTATTCTCTTAAACAATTTCCATAACATGCTTAAAAGCCTGGAGGCAGAGAAAAAAAAAACGAACTCTTTTAACACCAGGACCATAACACCTGCACTGAGCCCCACTTTCTAATAACCAAATGCAAACGAAACAGCGAGCATCATAAAAACGAGAAGGACTTCAGACCTGGCTTATTAGCAACTCGTTGCCAATGCCAACTTTTGCCAAAAGCCAAAGCCACATGATGATTGCTACGGGTCTAACAACCAGCGCGAGCAAAGATCATGAAAGAAGGAAGAAGAGAGGTTGCCATGGAGCAGGATAATAAAGCATGCCAAGGTCTTTTGTTTCTTGCAATTGGTTGTTCATTCTCTCCATCTCTGGGTGGAGTCTCAATTCTCGTCCAACTGAAATATCGACAAAAGGCAGCAAGCCGGTCCCGCCCCCACCTCCCATCATCCCTCTACCAAATTTGAAAATGGACGAACAAATGAATAATACAAATTTTCACATCCGAGAGAAAGAATTTGACAGTACGTTGCGGAGGATGTAGGGGTGTGGGATAGGGGACGTGTCTTAGAGGATAGGGGCAGAGTCCTTGTTTCTCGCAAATCGGTCATCGTAGCTGAGTGGTTGCTGTACCTGGAAAGGGAACCCTGACAAAGGCCCTACCATAGGGTTCATACACTTTTTGGTCAATATTTTTCAAAGGCTTTTCCGGTGTTTTCATGGCCTAACTTGAATTTTTCAAGGTCCAACTTAAATTTCGAGACCCAACTTGAATTTTTCAAGGTCACACAGGCACTGGTAATGATACTTCTTTTTAGTGGTCGACCGAAACCAAGTTTTTCACTTTCGGCCGAAACCGAAACTACTACCGAAACCAGTTATTTAATTTTGGCCGTAACCGAATTCATTACCGAAACTAGCAATTCGATTTCGGCCGAAACCGAAACCTCTACCGAAACCAAAACCACTACCGAAACCGGAACCAGACCCTAACCTGAATAATATCAGTTTTAATAATTCGACAAAAATAAAGATAAAATAAAAAATCATGAGTGTGTGGTTTTTCGTAGACATAGTCTAGATTGGAAGGCACAGCCCGGTTCACTCATTTTCCGTCCTATGCTGAGTAAATAAACGTGCGCCCTCTCACCAGCACCTCTTCCACCCAACAAATGTTTCAGAATTTAAAAAAAAAATAAACTATCAATGCGGAAAGACTTAAAAACTTTCGTTTGTATTTTTTTTTTGGTTCAGTAGCCTTGTTTTAATTAAATAACCATTAATTCTTGGCGATGGAAGTCCAGAGCACTGGAAAAGGGCGTCGTTCAATAAGTATAAGCTTTGTTGAAAACGTAAAAAGAAATAAAAGCGTAAATTCCCTCTAGTACAACGAAGCCATAAATATCGTAGAATTTGGATTGAAAAAAAATTATTAATGATTAGCGTGGGCATATGGCAGATGAAAGCAGGATCTGTAATGGCGCTCCCTGTGCGTTCCTGGGCTGCAGCGGAAAACGGAAACTGGCTACTACTGGGAGGCGAAACCGAAACAAGTCAAACCAGTTTCGGCCGCAACCGAAACTGAGCTATAACTTCATGGCCGAAACCAGAACCGAAACCGAACCGAAAATTTGTCGGTTTAAGTGCCGAAACCGAAATTCGGTCAACCTCTACTTATTTTAAAGTTTATCTATTCTATTTTCTTTAAGTCTAGATGTCATGCAATTTTTAATAATTAATTTTTACCTATACGCAAGCTTTTGAATTTTATTTTGTATTAGTTTTTACTTTCCACCTTCGCATTCCCTATCTATCAAGGTTTTTTTTATTATTAGTTTTTATTTACACACGTCTTAAATGCAGCCCCTATTAAGGCTGGTAGTCAGCGATCCCCGAGATCCTTGCCAGACCTGTTGCTCCGGCAACAAAATGATTATTTTTATTATAATTATTATTATATTGTTAGCTATAACGAAGCAGTGATGTTTTAATATGCAGTTTTTAAAACAGTTCGCTTGACGACCAGTAGAACAGTGTATGCTTCATCGGAATTCCTTAACTAGTAAAGATTCCAAGTTACAATGTTGAGTGCTAGATCGATAAAATCAAAAAAGTCTTAATATCTTCCTTAGTAATTGAGCGGTTGACAGCAACTTCGAGCTCAGCAATACTTTTGAGTGTTTCAAGCATCGTAGCAAATTTTGTTCCAATCTGACTTTCAGTTAGTGCCTCACCCGGGCTGCAAAAGTGCAACAAACCAACATTTTGCAATTTGATGTCCGTGTTATAGGCTTCGTTCGTATCGCTCGCTCGTTTCGCCAATGATTTCTTTTTTAACTCTTTTAAATACAAAAGGAGCAATTTAAATTTCATAAAATGAAAGAAAGAATACGTTATTTACCAATTTTAAGACCATTTCCTGCCAATAGATGTCCTTGTTAACAAAGCGTGTTAACCGAATTAACTTGTATGTGTAGCCTACACTTTAAACTTTTTCCCTGAATAGAGCAAACCTTTGGTAAAATACGCAAAAATATATCTAAAAAATCACGACTTTTTAAACTACACTTACAGCCGAATTCCAGAAATCCACTCAAGTGTCAGTGTGACAGGGCATATGTGAATGCAAACATCTAAGGTAAGGGTGAACAATTTTAGTACAGCCACAAAAGCGAAATGTGAGGGTCGTAACATCTGAGGGTATTTCTATAGATGCGTTTTGACCCTCACACTTGAGTCGATTTCTAGAATACGCCTGTTAGGTTTCCACATTTGCTAACAACGGCATGGCACGCGGACACATAGGCACCCGAATTTAGGCACTGGATAAATAGGCACTCGGACGTATAAACACCGGACAAATAGGCACCAATTTTCTTTTTTTCAGTTTGATTATCCTCAAATTTGGGGGTGGGGGTGGGGAGAAAAAAGTTAGCCATAAAAAGTTTGTAGCCTTCAAAACTGCGAAAGATTTGTTGGCATCTCTATTACACTAGCATCTCTGATGTTATGTGTTAGCTGCAGCGATCGTGGCATAGTATTTTGGAACATTTAATTCACCACACAAAAAAATGTCAAAAAAAATGTGAAATATACCCCCCAACGGTCCCACACGAATAAGTGTCCCAGGTCGGTAAAGGATGAAACAACGATAAAGTAGTGAGTCAACGGTTCCTCGGCAACAGTTTTACATGGGAGGACGTAAATAGAACTGAGAAGTGCTCGAAACGCGAGCGCCATGCGCTTTGCCCGTTGACAGCATCCGGGAGACCGTGGAACTTTGAACTATTCCACTGAAAAATGGAATAAAAGTGGGTGCCTCGTCCAACTGCTATACATTGTAGCACGACAGTTGACGGAGTTCGGAGGAATATGCGGCCGAAGACCAAGAGGCCATCGCTAAATCCACGGCTTGGGACGAGTGTGTCGCTGGAGTTGGGTCCACGATTGGGTCAGGGACCATGGCGAGGGGAGGAACGGCGACCGTGTTCACCAAGGGAGTTGGGACCGGTGATTCGGATGAATGCGTACTTGGGAATTCGTGGAGAGAAATGGCGATGGCCGAAGCTGTGTTATCTTCACGGCTTGGAACCCGGCTGGAACGGTGTTGCGGCAGGTCCTTTCTTAAATATGGAAGAAGGGCGGCCGACGAAATTTGGACTTAGCATAATGTTGCTCTCTCCAAGGCTATGGCGAGGTAAGGGCGAAAGTTTCTTAAATTTTACTTTCGTAAAACCGTTCGTCGCATGGAGATAAGTGACTCCTAAGTGAGGAGATAGGCGACAGATTTCGGTAGCCAAAATCGAGTGAAAGTAACGGAGAAAGTTCTCAGTCGTGACGTGGGTGTTTACCGCCTCTTGAAGAGAGGGATCATGGCCGCGGTGGCACGGAGAGACGCTGTCTCAAGCGCAAAGTCACGTAAAGAGTCGAGTTGTTGTGTGAAGGAACGCGCTGTAGAGACGAGACAGTTGCTGTTAATGTTAAAATGGACAAGTCATCAGACGTTAATTGAAGTTTTTTTAGAAGCGTCGATCGAACGATGTCTGCATTGGAAAGTCCAGCTGGTCCGAGACAACCGGAGGCGACACAGTAGAAAAAAACGACGAGTCCAATGGCGAAGGAGCGGCCAAGGAAACCGGTGAAAAGGATGCACGAACTGTAGAAGTTGATGACGCAGGCATGTTCTTCGTCCTTACACCTTGGGTGGATTTGAATTTACGACGTTATGTCGACGGGGAGACCGTTGGGGATCGTTGGTCGGCGCCGGAGGTGTTGCGACTGGGGGAACCGGAACGGGTGTTGGTCTCGAGGAAGAGTCCGTAGCTCGATATGGTTTCTTAGAGGTTTTCCTAGGAAGGTTCCGTTAAGAACCTGAAGTATCCGCCAAAAGAGCCAGTTGGTTTGCTTTTTGAATGGCACGTTGTCGTGACTTTTTATGCCGTAGAAGAATGTCTTCCCATTCAGGCTTAGAGCGCCGTGCAGACTGCACTTCCTGTTATACTAGTAACACGTTCTATGAAATGGCAACATGGATCGGGGCCTAGATGGGTTTTAGTTCCGGTGAACTTCAGGCAAGAACATTTGGCAGAGTCTGGATAGGGCCCAACATGGCCGATAACAGGGGCCGAAGAATCCGATGGAGGCATAGCTGAATTTGCGGAGTGTCCGCATCGGTCGGTTTCGAAGTATCCATGAAGAACTGATGGTGCTGACACACAAAGACGTGACAACAGCCAAGTTGGTGTAGAAAAGAAGGCGCTGGATAAGCACGGGAAAATAAAGAACAACCTGTACCATCTGGTGGCGTTGAGGAGAGACACAGATGAATGTCTCTAGAGACTGTCGGTCGGAGGAGGGGCGACAGAAGGTTATCTTTAAGTTGGAGACTGGTCAGATGCGATCGAGGCAACCGTTCATAGGGAAGGCGACCGTACGGAGAGCCAATGAAAACACGAGGCTTGTAACGGCAACCCGGTGTAGTTTGATAGCTGTTTGATGCTTGGCTAGGGTAGTTAGAATGTACTCCCAGTCCCCCCGTTTTTGTAGCGAAGGAAGAGGGAGGAAAGACGACCGGTAGGAGTTGGGATGACGCTCGTTTAAAAGAAGGGTTGAAGGCGCAGCCCATCCATATTGTTTGAAAAAGTGGCCAGAGGGGCGACCGTGGGACCGCTGCAATAAAGAAAGCATGAATGAAGGTGAATCGTCCGGAGTGTTCAGACGGAAGGAGTAAGGTAGGAGAAGGGCAGAAGCCTGTGCAAGTGGTCGAGGTCCTACCGATGGCTGTCGGTGAGTCGCCACGGTCCTCGTCATTGTCTGGTAATCTTAAGATATTTTACGTCTGAGATTGTTGGCTTCCCTTCGTATGAATGTTTATTCATTTCATGCTTGTTATTTTTTTTTTGTACTTAAAATTATAAAGACAAAAATTTTATTAACAAAAGAGGAGAAGAAGCTTCTTGGGGTCGGCCGTGGTGGATGGGGACGGTGCTTGTTCCCGTGTTTCGAGGCTGAACGAAGTACAACTGAACAAACGGTCGTGACGATAGAATGAAGGGGCTAGTTCTTGCCTGGTGAGGAAGTGAGCACAAAGCGATCATTGGTAACCGGTGCTACCCATGGCGGAGTTAAACAGGCCGTACAGGAAAGAATAGAGGCTTGCTGTAGGTTGCGGACGGTGTTAGGTGATGTTGCATGGGCGACCGGCGGGGCGGCCGGGACAAACCTTGAAATTCCAGCGATGGACACTTTGATCTTGGTTACCGTTGCTGGAGACGACGGAACTAATGATAGAAAGTCTGGCGAGCTCATGTGGTGGGCCGTTGCGTATGGTCCCAGACTCGGAGAGGAGGCCACTGGACATAAACAGGTGAATGCGAGTTCCGCGCATAGGAGGCACGATGATGAGGGGACCAAAGAAGCGGCTGCCAAAGGGGCGCCCGTAGAAGGAGGGTCCGGTGACGATCCCAAGGAGCAACCATCAGTGGGGAGACTGAAGGGGCACATGTTGACTCCTGAGCAGGCATGTCTGAAGATGACGAACGGGGAAAGGGGACCGGCAACTTGGTGAAAACCGGTCGCGGATTGGAACCAACGGCAACTGTTGCTGAGGATGGTGAAGCAGCAGGACCGGTAGACGATGGTCCTAGAAAACAGCAGGTCATAGGAGGGATCGATGGAATGCATGAGGATGAGGTCGTGGTTGACAAGGAAGAAAACAGCCGAGGGAACCGGGGAAAAGAACTGGCAATCTAGTGACGACTGTCCGTGAAGGAGGACCTATGCTGGTGGTCGAGGTGGTAACCGGAGCTGTGAAGGAGGCGCCTGTTGGCCGGAAGGGTGATCGTCGCGAGGGCACCATCGCCTGTTGGCGACCGAAGTGGTCTTTCAGCAAGCGCTGCAAAGAGGGCAGTAGAGACGAGGCGAGAACGTGGCGCCTGTTCAAAAAAATCTGGGACGGCTTTGAAAACAGGGGGCGGCCGGATCTTCGGGCTAGGATCGCTTGTGACAGACGAGGCAGTAGTGGTACACGAGGCCAAACTGTCTTTGTAGGAGAAAGTGATAACCGGAGGTTCAATCCGAATGGGCGACCGGTTGAAGAAGACACCGGACAGAAAAGGAAGAATGCAAACATCTTAAGACGACCGGTGAATCCGTTTGGCAGCGAGAAGATCAGCAGACTGGCGACCGGAGATCCATAAGCAACAAAGAAGAAATCGGGAGAGCCGAAGAGACAATCACTCGCCGTGGTGGTCGTTTCTTCAAGAAAGAAAGATGAAGCCAACCCGCTGTTGAGTGCTTTATATAGCGGCACGCGCACATGTGCAGAAGGGAGCTACGAGCACGGCAGGGAAGCTAACTTTTCATCGCTAGGGATTGAGCCTTCAGTGGAAGGAAACTGCTATATGGAAAAATCAGGTAATGGAAATTTCGACGGCAATACAAATTTGGTTTAGTGCCGATTTGTCCGCTGTGTATATGTGTGAGTGAGTGTCTATTTTGTCCGGGTGTGCCCATTTGTCCGAGTGCCTAAATTGGGACGCGTATGTGTTCTACATTGCAATGGCATCTTTACACGAAACGGTACTAAAATTGGTAAATTTCAAACATTTTCTTTTTATTGTATACAATGCCATAAGCAACGGATTTTAATTATTCTTTTAGTATTTAACAAAGTTGAAAAGGTCCTATTATTGTAATTCACAAATGTAGGTCACGTTATTTGACGTTAAAGTTTCACAGCGAAAAAACTTCAGAGAATCCCACTCTACCGAAAGCATCAGACGCGAATTTCGTTGCTTGTTGTCGATGGTTCCGCGATCGTCATTACATTTTGATGAGCCCAAATCGTTAGTTTATTGCCTCACAGACCTCAAAATGCCAACTCCAAACTACAAGGGACGGACTGGTTGCATGGTCACGTAGCGTTTGTATTGTTTGACCCTTCCTCACGGCCCAGCGGTCACTGATGGGACGGTTGCAAGAATTAAACGCACCTATCAGAAGAGTCACTGGTTCAAAACCGAAGTCACTCATCTTAGCCTACTCATTTTAATATGTAGGTCTTGTCTTTGACGTTGCGGACGTGCCGTTACAACCAAATGCTTCTCGGAATAATCAAATGGTTGTTGAAAACACATTTTTTTTTTATATCAGGAGCCAAAGTCATCTGAAGCTAATTTATGCTCGTATAGATTAAACGCTTCACTTATTTGAAGTTTTGTAATAACTAGTTAACATTCTAGTACATGACTATGCAAGAATGGCAACACACCAGCGATAATTTGCAGACAAAAACATGTATAATCGGCAAATTAGGATAAATCAAGGTCGTAGTTCACGAAAATTATGGTCATTCTTTCCCCCAAAATTACGTGCCTCGCTCACGCTACTGCACCAGCTGCGGCTAAACATATAACACCAGAAACCAAAAACTTGTCCAGCCATAGACAATTTCCGTTTACTAATGATCAGGTTTTCTTGTTCCGCTCTCATCTCGCAGTATGGCGTCGGCTTCACTATGGCTGTGAGTAGCATTTTAACATGCTTTAATAATTCTTTCTAAAAATAAATAAGTGTTTGAGCAGGTTTTCGTTACGATTTTCTGAACCGTAACGACAGAAAGGATCGATAGGTTGGTCAAATAAGTCGATAGCACGAAAAGTCGTTCTTCCGAATAATTACCAAAATTTACAGGTAATGCAACAGAAAGAGAGAATCGCCGCAGCAGCGGCTAAATTCTAATTCTATTGCTTAAACAAAAGTATACATTACCTGTAAATTTCAGCATTTTTATTCTCAAATGCTGAGAATAAAATGCTAAAATGCACAGGTAATGCACATTTTCGTCGTAATATAAGACAATTTTTTAAACTTTTAATTATATGGAGCCATAATTCTTCTGAAGCTAACTTATGCTCGTATAGATTAAACGCGACTCACCTTTTGAAGTTTTGGAACTAGTAAACACTCTACGAAAGGCAACACACCAGCGAACATTAAAAATAATGTATTGTAGGCATTGTAGGTTTAAACCGGATTGAACATAATAAAGGTCGACAATAACAACACTACACCTATATTTCGGACCTTACACTACTGAATAAAGAATATTAATATTAACCGAATAAACATAATGGAAACACAATGGCGCCAACCATTGTGAACAGCTAAGAATGACAAGTAAGCAGCAATTACGACTCCTAATGACACGTGATTTTTTTTTTCGTTGTAATTGCTGCTCACTTGTCATTCCTGGTTGTTCACAATGTTGGCCCCATTGTGTATTCCCTGCGTTACTTCTTTAAAACTCACTTAGATTATATAACATTTAGGAATCGTTCAAGTTTGACGTCATCACGAAATCGACAACTTTTACCCCCCGCCCGGGGGCGGGCGGCCGATCCCACCAAATCAAGACAACACAGTTTGTGCAAGTAAGAGATCCCTGGACGGGTTTTTTTTTCAGGAAACTGATGACTTCTTTTGCGGTGCTTACTTGCTCAACTGGTCATCCCCATGCAACCCTCCCCCCCTCGACGCCAGCATTATAGTCACGATGCGATCCCCCTTTCCCCCTGTGATGTCGTTACTTGTGGCATCACACTGTAGCATAACCTAGATCCACAATGTTAATCCATACCCAGAATATCACCCTAATGCAGCCTTTAGGATGCCATGCTTACGTTAACAAATATTTCCATACTGATACTACCATGGACATGTGACATGTGAAGTCACATGATCTCTGTAAATGTTATAAAGGCACTGACAACGAAATAAACATGTCCACACCTTTGCTTGCGTAAGTCCACACTTGTGTAAGTCTCGTTCTCTGCCGGGAATAGAACCCACGTTTAGGTTTAACTGTAGGACATTACACCCCCTCCCCCAACTTGATAACGCAATAATATGAACGCTCCCTTACTACTTGTTCGTCCATCAGAAATGGCGGTATTTTGTAAATACACCTAACGTAAACTAAAATTCTGAATTGTTGAATTTTGAATTTTTTAACTTCAAATTTTAAATTTTCAACATATTTAAATTTAGAAATTTTTAAAATTTCACATTTTTACATTTATCACTTTTCAATTTTTTAATTATGAATTTGTAAATTTTTTAACTATTAATTAAATTTTTTCAACATTTAAATTTGTTAAAACTTTCCATCTGTACCAGGAAATATTTTAACAAACCGTTTTACCAGGGGTAGCATAAATATAAGAGGACGTCCTTAAGGACGTGTATATAATGCGCTCCTGGTTTTACAGTTTAACTAAAAGTGTGCGCTCGCTCGCTCGCTCGTTCGTTCATTTGCTGTGCTACAGTTATACATTTTATTTTATTATACGTAACGAAGTCTACAAGCCTGAGCGCTATGCACACCATCACTAAACTTAAACTTATTACTTCAATGATGAGATGATGTGGCTGGAGAGAAAGGCGTCTAAATTGTGATAAGGAGTTCATTGTTTCGAGTCCCAGCTAAGTCAAGAAGTGCACGTCTGTAATTAAGGTTACCGAATCTTTCGTGCACAATTTCGAACCAGTGATTCGAACCAGGAAACAGTCGGTTCCGATAGGGGTGGGGGTGGGGATTAATACAGGCCAGAATAGTTCCCATAGTTGGTGACGGGAGTCCGAATCCCCCAAACCTTTGACTTTGCCACGTTTCCCTTTTCCAGTCTTTTTCAGGCGTATAAGCTTCTCCCACCTCCAAGCCACCAAAACCGTCAAATTGTGGGCAAATTCCCAAAACTCAAGTAGCAATTACTGCCACAATCACGTTTCCGACCACGCGAAAAACTATTTCCAATAACACACGCTTGTTGTTTTTACCAACGTTTTTCCTACGGAATTCTCACTAAAGACATGAAGAAAAAAAAATCTCCCTCAGGAAGAAGCCTGAGGCTAAAGGACCTTGGCATCTTCCAAGTCATCCATCATCAGTGGAGGATGAAGTCCCGTTGCCCAGGGCAACCAGCCTCCTACTAGATTGGAAGAGGATCAGTGACCCCATGTAGAGCGTAGGAGGGAGAGATACACCTGCCCTCGGGCAAATAACTATTGTCATCGACTACTGGAATTAAGCAACAAGAACGACCATTTTATTTACTGACGAGTTAAAAGAGTTGGAAAGAGCTGCCCTATCGAGTTTTATTTCAAAGTGGGCCAGATCATTTTTTTTTTCACGTTGACTTTGACAACACACTGGGTCATGTCCCGTTTCGCAGAATCCTATTTTGCAGAAAATGAAACGGATTAAGATTTTTTGCAAATTCACTCATCATCTTCAAAATGTCGACAAGTATCGAGCGGCATGAAATTTCCTGTCTTGCTTGGACTGATGGATATAAAGTGTACACGTTTTTTATTGTTTACATTTGAATTTTAAGGCACACGCTAGTGTATAGCCCACCAAGGTTCAGCAGTAACATTAACGTCCGTCCTACCCAGATAACCAATTTTCTAATTTTGCATTTAACCTTCGAACGATTGCTCGGTGGGATTAACTTGGCAAAAGAGCTTGGCGTTTGATATCACGACTGCAAACGGCCGAAAACCTTGACGTGAATCCTTAACAAGTTTTGTATGGGAGAGATCTTTCGCTATGTATGCAATTTAATACACGTTCAACTGTACGGAATCAAAAAATTAAAATGTCGACTATTGCGGGAAGCGGGTGGGGAGGGGGGAGGGGATGAGGGGAGATGGCCCAGTTCCTTTTCCCCCGAAATGGAATTTAGCCAAGCCACAACCACAACTAAATAAATTCTTCATGCAAAGTATGCGTGAAAAATAAACTCTCCAGAAGCCGAATTCGGCAGTGATATACCGAAAATATTTCAGCTTCCAGGGATCCGTCTGGGTAAGCTAACAGCGCTCCCCCCAGGCCCCACCCAAAATTCGTCCTGGCTGTGTCACTGCACTTAATAACGGTCCAGATTGAGGACAGTGAGAACTTACGACGTCTGAAGTTTCATTTGTACCTGACGTATTCATGACTTCTGCAGATTTTTCGAGCTCCGCGCTCAACACGTACGCGAGGTCATGCTCTCAGACTTGTTGCTGGAACGTTCCACACTGACTGCAGGAAACACCGTTTTGCTGACAAAAAGAATTGTCAAGGTGTGGAATGATCTACCTGGCAAGTTGGCGACAGTTGCCTCATTAAATTCTTTTTAGACGAAATTGAGAACTGTAGATTTGTCTAAGTACCTGACTAATTTTATGTAGTTTATGTAGGTTGTTTTTCTTTGGGTTGCTTAACAACCTTGGGCTGATCGTTAGTGACCCCCGGGTCTATTACAGACCTGAGTGCTCTCGCACCAAATGTTTTATTATTATTATCCCGACATGCATTAACTAACGTAGCACAATATTATAACGTCCGAAAAGACTAACAGTATTTTCCTAAATTTCAGAAGTCGAATCTTATTTTTTTGTACCACCAGTTTGCCTGTGAGAAAGACGCATCCATCCGTGCGGTCAACCCGCAATGTGAACATAGTTGGTGAGACTTCGATTTGGGTCGCAACCCATATGTGCCAATGCCATCAAACTGTCAAACAACCTTTCCCGCCATCCTCCACCCCCCACCCCACACACGCACACGCACACGCTTTTCTACTACCCCACTGATGATAAAAAAGCTGCCGAAAAAAATTGGTCATTTTGTCCCCATCAAAAATTATGGTTTTCAGCTAGTTTTTTTCCTCCACGTAGTTAAGACGAAATTAGTGAATACTCCCATCTTCTAAACGACGAAGAGAATACTCTCCTTCAGTCGTAAAACGCTCCGGGGCGAGGGAAGGGGGGGGGGGGGGGGGAGATAATACATCCTCTGATTTGTTGAACAGGATTTGTGGGGAATTTGATGGACATTAATGTTACCGTCTTCTTGTCTCGGTGGTCAAGATTATTACGATTACGTATTGGCTTGGGGGAAAAGTCAAAATTTTGTACAACATATTCATACAAAACGTAGTAAAAATGTTTCGGGTCTGATTACGTCATCCAAAGTGGCCTTCAAAATCTCATGATGACATTCCCTGATTTTGCCAGATTTTCCACGTCAATTCTAATGGATTTCCCTCGATAGAAGGTGCCGTATAGGAATATTTTTTTTTTTTTTTTACATTTCACTCGAATCGCATTAACTATATCGCATCTCTTTGCTAAATCAAAAATTGGCACTTCCCCGATTGATAAAGAGTAGGAATGAGGCCATAAACTGAACAAAACTGGAAACGCACTTAATACGTGACGTTCCATATAACTTAGGCCTAAGGAGTTTTTGCAACAAACTTATCAGAAATGCAACAAACTAACTTGACAGTTGTAACTGAAATAAAGTGAAGGTTTGCAATTTAGAAAAAAAGGAAATACGAATTAGTAATTCTTTTATATAGGCTTAGGAAAAAGGTTTTCCGAAAAATGTTCCAATTCCCTAACTTATCAGCATATGTTTAACATATTCGCTGATATTACCCCGATTTTACCAGACCTGATAAATTCCCTGAATTTTACCGATTTTTCAGGTAGAAGATTCTACGACAAAATATATTGCAAATCCCTGATTTTCATTATATCTTTAACCAAGAATTTATAGTTCTTGGTCTAACGAATTCCCTAATTTGTCCTGAATATTCTAGACTTGATAAATTCCCCGAGTTTATCCGGGATTTTTTATATTTATATAAAGGTTAATTCATTTAGGGACTGTGCCCTTTGTTATTTATTATTACTGTTTTCTGTACTAACCTATTAATTTGTTTCTGCAACCGCCATCATGTAATGAGCTTTGATGTTATTTATTAAAGTTAAGTTAAAGGCTTTCCAAGTAGAAAGCTGCCCTGTCGTCCTTGTTGGGACGGGCCTTCCCACCCCCCCCCACCCCTCCCCGGGCAACAACTCTGGATCCGCGCCTGCCCGTAAGTTTGTATTTACTGCATTGGCCTACCACTAACGGAGCACCGACGACCCTCGGCTATTTTACCTAATTTCTACAATTTTACTTGAATAGCTGCAAAACTCGAGTTTGTTTTCATCTTGTCTCGAAGCAGATAAAACCACAGCTTCATCGTAGCAATCAAAAGTACGACACAATAAGAGCAATAAATAGCAGCCTAGAGTTGATAATGATAGTGTGTCTTCTCTCTTCATTTCATTTCATTTTGTTTAATCAGCGAACCGCTTAAACTGTGATATTCTACTTGGGACGCATGCTACTGTTTACGAAGAGTTCAGCCAGTAGCAACCGGTGAACGACATGTGGAAGACAATTTTCTTGTTCAAATACTACGGATCTTTGAACTTGAGTTTAAACAATCCACAATTTCTTGCGCAAAATGTCCTGTATCCCTTTAAAAAAAAAACAATTATTCGAATTTTTTGCATCAGGCAATATTAGTTGAGTACGACAATCCACAACAAATCTGTCTCACATACACGGATGATATTCAGCCAATGGTGCCAACAAAGTAAAAGAAAAAGAAAACGCTTCCTTGAGCGAACGGTTCTTCTTCGTTTGTTTTGATCTTTCATGGTTTCGTGAACACAATGACGTCTTGTTAGGCGAGACTGTTTTATGTCTTCTTAGCCGAAAAAGCACCGCTCGCTTTCTAACCACCACCCAACTGCGCAAAAACTAAACAATGTCGCACAGATAAGCCCGCTTGAAAAGTTGTGCAAATCATCATCTTTGCATAAATTATTAGAAAAAGAACTTGCGCCACTTAACTTCCTCTTTTATAATAACTGCCACATTTCAACAAAGAGATTAAAATATAAGTTGATAAGTAAAAGTTTGAAGGTGTTCACTGACGAGGCAAACACTCACTATTGGCAGAGCAAACACACGAAAATTCAAATAAAAATGTGCAATTGACGTATGCAGTTGGAAAGGCAGACATACCAACCAACAGGACACTAGGCTACTAAAAAGTCTGAATGTATGGTGTACTGAACACCATCTACGGTATATTAAACATTACAAAATTACAGCCAAAGGTAAGTGAGAACTCACTCTGTGTTGTTCTTCATAATAATAATGATTTAACCAGCAATGGTGGTATGGTGATTGGAAGGGTTTGGGAACCACTAATACCAATACCAAAGTTAAGGGTATGTAAATGACAACATTACGACAGGGCCAAGACTCCCGTGTAGAGAAGGCCTGGTCAACACTTAATACTCACGCAGGAGGAACTTAGAAAGGGGCAAGGCCCTTAAGTACCGTCGAAAACCACTAACCGTGGTGGCAGAAACAGCCTCCTCAGTAAGAGAATTCCACGCCGATACAACCCGCCGGCCACAGAAGTGCATGATAAGAGTAGAGCCCCCTGGATGTCCACGTATAATCTTTAACCAACCGCAATATAGAAAAGCTGACGCTTCGAAGTGCGCAGTTGCATGCCGTTGTTCTTTGCAATTTTTTTTTTATTAGCACACACCTTTATGCTTACGTCATGAATAGTCCGTGTACTATGGACGACGGTTTCGCGTTTTAAGACCCCAATAGAGGTAAGCAGGTTTGAATTTTGAACTACTAAATCTGTGAAATCCCCAACATCGGATCATAATTCATTGTTCCCACCAAAATACTGAAATAATTTTCCAAAGTAGTTGAGGTCAATTTCCAGGCTATTTACAGAAATTTTAGGAAGAAAATTTTTCCACACCTTTTGCTAGTTTTATTTGCATTTAGGACTCACTTAGTGAAAAAGAGTAGTCCGATTTAATGAACTTTTCGGTGTAAACACAGAAATATAAGGATACATTTTATTTTACAATGTCTTAATAAGATATGTGTTTAATGCTCTTAGGATTAGGCCTAAAGGTGTGGCTTTGTTTTTCCCCGAGTTTTCCACGTTGGTGGGAACCCTGTAATTGAACAAATGTTTCTAGTTTTTGAGGAGCCCCTTTTTTGGCACAACCACATTAACTGACATGAGACACGTCGAATTAACGAAAAAGATAAACAATAAAGGGACAGCCCAAAACTGACTCAACAGCCAGTTATGTCATCTTTGGGCTGGTCACAAATATTATTTCAGCACTGAAAATTAAAATTTGTATGTGTTCTACGCCAATGTGAGTCTCTGCCTCGTCAGTGGGCACTTTCAACCTTTTCTTCCACATCTAGAAGTCAGTATTATTTTTGTTCAGTATAGTAGTAGTCAAGAATGAAAGATGCTTGAAAGCGATCAGATACCGCCCTAGTTTAAACTGTGCTCACAGCGCATCAATAAAACATGTCCAAGGTGAGTTAACAGAAGACTTCAAAAAATCCACAATCCTCAGGTTCGTGAAACAGAGACATGAGAAGCAACGGCGAGACAATACCGTCATCGTGACGTAGCACGGCGTTATTTCGCTAGCCAAACAAGACGGGCCTCAACCCTTTATAGCTGACTTCACCATAAAGCTAAAGAACGTTCGGTGTGCGACGTCTCGCCTCCACGACGTAAAATTTACGTCACGATACGTTGTACGTCTCTCGTGTTTGGATAGGCGTTTTCATCTTGTTGCATAGTAAGCGCTCTAATCGATTCACGGAACCCCTCCAAAACCGTGTGTAAATTCCGTTTACGGATCGGTAACGATGTTGTGGACAATAGACGCCCATAACCTTTATTTGCATAGCCCACAGATTGACACTGGAAGGAGGGAAAACGAGCCAAGAGAAAGAAGCTGTGCTATGCACATACAGCCTTCGTACACGACACCTGCTTAGCCCCGTACTAACGCTGGTCCCGTGCTTAACCCACTAGTCCCGTACTTAGAGGTGTCGTGTACGCCTGTTTTCTGTCACTAGTCCGCGCTTACGCTAGCTCCGCTGAAACGGCGGGGCTAAGGCCTTTAGCACGGTTCTTAGGTGTCGTGTACGCCGATGCGGGGCTAAGCTGACTGGACTAAGCAAGAACGCTTGCCTTCTGATTGACTGATAGTGACGCTATAGGAAGTGACGTCAACACAAAAAGAACTCCGTGGACAGCCGAAGAAAACAGCTACTAATAGGGATCATTATGAACAGACATGAATCTAACAGGCAACTTAACAAGTGAACTAAACATTTTTTAAAATTAAATTTCAATGCAAATTTCATTTGTGGCATAAACTAATAACTCTAATCTTTGTGGAGCCTAGTGTTTTCGATTTTTAACAGCATGGAATTCTTAAGAAAAGACGCAGCCTACTTTTTTTTATTGAAAGTACCAAGTACTTGGGAAAATAGCCCATTTTCACCTTTTTATTTTCACTAGATTTGGTTAGCCCATGAAAATAATTCTTTGGTTCTCAGGTGCTTGGACATTCATAAAATTCGCGTGAGTCAATTTTTTTTCATATCAGTAATGAAAAGTAGTATTGAATTTTTCGAAAAGTTAAAGTGGGACTATCACAGATTAAACGTCTGCAGAATCCAGCAATATCTAGCGTTTTCTAGTGCTATTTAGGACTTGCTTGCACCAAGCGAAAGAATGCACAATGCCATTTCTTTTAACGAAACAAGCAAGACAAGACCTCTCTAATTATTGGGTGAAGATTTGGCGCGTCCTCGTGCACCATGGAGCATCTATAAAGGTTAAAAAATATCGCTGTTGCTCGATGGCGACATGGTATTTTCATAGGGTTATCAAGCGTTGATATAGTGCCACTGTAATTGTCCGATTTGGACTTTCCAATAAACCATTTTAATTGTTTTTTCGAAAATAATCCTAATCTTAAGTCGATAGCTTAAGAGTTCTGTGACGTAATTTGCGCCTCTCCCAAAAAAATTTAGACCTTTTTATTTATTTTTTTTACACCATTATTTTTTTTGTTTTACAACCTTTATTTGCGAAAGTGAAAGTACATTTTTTAAATTTTGTAAAGGAAATTTCGCGCCCCTGGTAGTCATTTATGTGTGTGGGGGAGGAGGTAGGCGGCTGCCCTAACTGCTCCCCGTATGGCATGGCCGTGATTTTACGACAGCACTGATGTTACCGATCACCAACGTTTTCTGTTTGGCGGCACTAATTAAGCTAACGCTGTACATCTTCTGCGTCAAGGCGGAAAAAATTACTATTAAAAAAACTTTCTTGCTCAACATTATCGTATTTTTTGCTTTTTAGCCTACTGGATGCCGTCATTGAAGAATGTTTTGAGGAAATTTGTATCAATAATAAGACCTTGTCTAACTTGAAAGGCCCGAGTTATAAGTGTGCCTATTTTTTTTAGTTATGAGTACGTGTTTAGTATGAGTTTTGGTTATGAGTACGTGTGACAAAATGTGGTGGTGGGGGGGGGGGGGGGGGGGCAAAATTGGCCAAAATCAGCACGACATACTTTTGAATGATCACATACTTTTTATGTGTTCAGTAAGATTTTATCTATAGGTACTGTCTTTCTTGTGGTCGCGAGAACCAAATCTTACGCACGAAGACATTAGGACAGTTTTTCGCCACTTCTGTCATTGTGTAATTTACTAACCGCCACAATCTCCCTTAAATGTAGGACTGCAATGAAGTAAAGCTAAGACTAGGCCGTCTACACTGAACTGCAGCAAAAGAATCTTATCCTTTTGCGAACCAAAGCAACTGCAGCGCAATTCGAAAGTTGTGCTGACATCAACTGAATTCTTCACAAGTTTCGATTAAAATATTAGGCTCCATTTTGAGGAAGTGACGTCATCGCGTGTTGTCCAGACGTGTTGATACGGGACTAGCGACAGGTGCCGTGTACGCGATGCGGGTCTAAGAGAAGGTGTCGTGTACGCGCGTTCTTCGTTAGTGCGGACTAGCTAAGCCCCGATTCTAAGCACGGGACCAGCGTTAGTACGGGACTAAGCAGATGCCGTGTACGAAGGCTGATAGGCACGAGGGGAAAAACCAAAGATACCGGTTGGAGTGGGTCGGCCCTGAGGGTAGGCTCGAGAAGACAGGTTGTTGCACTGGTCATGCTCGCTTGCATCAGTCTTCCCCAAAATGGACATCCCATATCAAAACTGGCCATCCCCTTTCCTTTGCTTTTTAGGGGATAGCGTGTGGAAAGATGGACGGTGGAGTGACCGTGGGTTAATGCCACGCCAAGCATGACTGCCAAGGGTCATTTATGTCCCGTTTCGCAGAATCCCATTTTGCATAATCCCGTTTCACAGAAAATAAAACGGATTAAGGTTTTCTGCAAAACGGGAATAGTACCATAATTATTACATTAATAATTCTGTCTATATTGCTTTCTTTTCTCACGTACGGACATGTCCCCAGGCGGGCTTTCCTGAGGATCGCTGCTACGTTGTGTTTCCCAGAAAAGCCGGTCGACTATTTAATGAACAATTAATTGGTGAGCTAATACTCATGAGGTAAAAACGGGGGAAAAACATAATGAAAAGACTGCTTCATAGATGCCAATTAGTTATCTAAAATTCACCCCTCCCCAACCCTATTTCCCACCGCCACTCTTAAAGGGCAAATACACGGAGACCGCCATTGTTTTGGTGGAACGCGCAGAAATTAATGCCGACAGATGTCACTCTTCTATTTCAACTCGCAGCCGATTGAGATAGCTCTATTGGCTGTGAGAGCTCGAGCGTCTGACGGCCTTGGCTAGCCACTATAACTGTCGGCCAGCTAAGGCCGTCGGACGCTTGGGCTCTCATAGCCAATAGAGCTATCTCAATCGGCTGCGAGTCGAAATCGAAAAGTGACATCTGTCGGCATTAATTTCTGCGCGTTCCAACAAAACAATGGCGGTCTCCGTCTCGTGTTTTGGTGATGCAAGAATTAAATTGTTGTATCGGACGTACGTAACGTATTCTTACCGCAATTCTTGTGTTTAGTTATTGCGTAAGTGATTAAAAAGTAAAGCATGCATGTCAAAATGGATGTAATTGCCCTTTAAAATGTGATTTGGGTCTGGTACACTGCTGCTGCGGACCTGATTCATGCCACTGTTTATCACACATTGGTATCAGGCGTTAGGTGGGGCCGGTGGTAAATTATCCCTGGGGGGGGGGGGGGTGCGGCCCCTCCTAATACACAGGATGGCCCACCTAAAAACGCACGAGCTAAAAAATCCCTAACGTCACACTTTCTTTCAAATTAATTTTTAATTTTTGTTATAGTGAAAATATTGACCAATTTCTCGTACTCCAGTCAAGTGGTCTCTTTTTTCGCTTTCAAAAAAAAAACTTGGAAAGATTTGGACTTAAGAAAAGTTTCAGCCCGTGCATTTTTCATGGGCCACTATATTTTTTTTTATGTTAGGAGAATGGACGGACGGGATTTAAATCTAAATTGTTAAATCTAAATTGTTTTTCTTTTGGGGGCCCACTATAGGCTGGGGCCCGAGGTATTCTGCCACCCTGTAGGTACATCATTCATTGGTTTAACTTATCGGGATTTTTATCCAACTTTGAAATTTTGTTTCAACTGCATCAACGCTGCAAACAAATTCAGGGTTCGACGTTAATTGGCATCATCGTGACCATCCTTTCAAACCCCTTTTCAAATCTTACAAGATATACATCCTCTCCTCCCAATCTCCATCAAATTTCTATAAAACGGCCACATTCTTACAAGCCATAAACGAAGAGAATCTCCAGACAGCACCTCCCCAGAGGATACCAAACGACGTGGTTTGCAATTCAAGCCCGAAGGCATAAAAGACTCGCGTTGGATGGGAGGAACGCCAGAAAGCATCATCACCCGACCAGACTCATCACGACACCGAGCTAGTCAGCATCTTGGCCCTGCAGCTCCTTTTATTCATGGAGTCCATAATCATTCCCCCACACATCCGTCATGGTCGACATTTTCAAGCCTGGTTACACAGAGGAGAGAGAGTACAGGGGAGACCAAGCATCGCTAGCTGCAGCGCGCAGGGAATTGTGGTCTATCCCCTTCCACAAAAGGAGGAACAACAACAGCGACAAGATTCGAAGCGCCCCTCGCGGAGTTTGAAGGCGTAACTTGAAATGTCACGGCGCCCTTTATAAATGACGTCAAAATTACGAATGACAGAATTTTCAATGAAAAAAAAGACAAAGAGAAATGCAATGTAGTGGATGAAAACTCCAGACAACACAGAATCTGCACAATTTACAACAATTTATTGGTCGAATGTCAAGCGTATTTATTATTAACCGATGCGTTACCTGTCATTTCTTTAGGCCACTACAAGTTCATTAAGTGGTTCTGGGGAACGCACGCCTAAAAAAAAGCACCGATCACGCATCAGTACTTTCACTAAACATTACCTGGACACGATGACCACATCAGCTCTTTGCTTCATTCACATGATCGCCTCGAAACGAATCTAAGGTTCGTTCAGAGGCATGTCACAACTAAAATCTAAAGAATGACTTTTATAAAACGTGTAACTTTTGCACGCTGATCCTGGCATTAAAACTATAGATATTGTGCTCCACAACAAAATGTAAGCTACTGATTTCGTTTTGTTTGGTAAAAAAAAAAGCCATCGCCCGCATCTGAAAAATCACGAATAAAACGTAATAAAAAAAAAACACCGCCCGCTCGCATCAATTTTTGTTTAGTGCCACTCTCGAGAACCACTTAATTAATTTTTAGTGGCCTTATTTGAACGCGGCAGTGAGGTTAACGTGGACCTGGAGATGGTTTGCGTCTTAGGCCCTTCTTTGGCTGCAGCACCAACATTTATCAGTTACGAAAGCCCAAAATACCGAAAAGGGTATTTTTTCCCGTGCACGCCATTGGTAATGAACACGTAAATCCAAAAATGGGTTTGATGCTCATTTTCGCAACAACCTTCACAAAGACGCAAGAAGACACATTAAAAAGCGATCAATTTCGGGCGCCAGAGAAAGTGAAATGCGAAAGCTACAGTCAAGTTTGCACTAGGATGTTTACTTATTCGCTGTATTCTCGCGAGATCCGGCTGGAGGGAAAATATGGCAGCAAACAGACTGTGGACCCGTGGCCTGAATTGATCACAACCAACCAACGTCAAGTACGAAGTCCACTCTTTTATTCCCGGAGCACAGTCAGCCAGCCGCATGTCTTGGCGAGGATTTACTAAAGATAGAGAGAGAGGGCAGACCTGTACCACCACCAATCCAACTCTGCAACCCGATTCCCCGGCTATCATTTTTCTCTTCGAGTAATATTTTTAGCATCATTCATCCAGCACCACCAGCATCTCGGAGAAAAGGAAACAGGATCTCAGCGATCACTCTCGTGTCGTCAAACACCACCCAGTCGACGAGTTGCAGCATCTTATCAAACTCTGATGTCCATTTGGGCTGTGGACATGGACACAAGACACGACAACATTTCAGGAAGACCGTTCCTGAAATTGGATCGCGTTAGACTTTTAAAGCAGAACTTACAAATTAAAGATGATGATACAAGACCCATTACAGAAGTGAGGTGCTGAATTTTCTACTAATGAAAGAGTATTTGATTGTAATTAAAGCTGGCCCAGCGTGCTTGAGGAAAGGACGGCGGTGCTGTTTGAGGAATAAACAGGGACGCTACGAGTCTTACCATAAACTTAATTCAGAGTAAGTAATTAGCTTCTAACCTTTGCTAGGTGGTCAGGGAAAGCGGAAGTCCCCAAGCAGGGTCTAGGATCTAGGTTTTTTTTCTTTTTTCGATATTACACTGTCGCGCCATCATTAGACTTTCTTGCTTTTCATTTCTAATGAACATTTGTTGGGCGGTGGGGGTTTGATAAAAAAAAAAGGGGCGAACGCCCCCACAAGAACCAAAGCTGGCGCGTAGTGTGTTTTGATTACATGAAATGAAAAATATTAGAAATAAAAAAATTAAACTAACTATAGATGGTTGCATGATAATGTAAAGTGCAGTAATAAAAACAAATTATAGAAGAAAAAAATGACAGAACGGCATTCAGTCCGCATCAGTGGCATATTTACCGCGGGGGGGGGGTTGTAACACCTTGCCAGCTCTACTCCCACCCCCCACCCCCACTAGGAATTGCTATCCGCCAACGAGTCGGCTTAAGAAAAATTCTATTTGAGAGATGCAATATACATCCACCATCATTACTCAACTGTTTCTTTCTAGTTTCCGTAATTTTTCATCCCTTTCCTTTGTATCGGCGTTTCCTGCGTTTCGTTTTCTTTCGTTCCCTCCTCTTTCCTACCATGTCCGCAGGGTTGTTCTCTCATCCCACCGTATCTCCAGCCACTGACTTTTAAAAGCCAGACAAAATGACTGGATAGGTTTCTCCATTTGGATATCTTCAACGGCACCGTTTGCACAGGATATACACGGCGCAAGATTTTTTTTGTCTAGCTCACTCCGCTAGTATTTCCGTTTATTCGCCCAAAAATTGAAAATCCCTGCCTAAAAGAATTTTGTAGGAATTATTAATAAAACAGTAAGAACGAAACCCCAGAATATGTCCTAATTTTGAATTTTCACACAGAACTGCTGCAACTTTAAACGGTAATGAAGTCACGTATTCCGTATGCGGCAATGGAACCAAACCCAAACGGGAAATCTTTGTACCGAGGAATTTTCTTTTTTTTTATCACTTTCCCGTTGAATTTCTCAAAACTGAAATTTTCCCCTCTGGTGGAAACCCTTCATTTGCAACAAAATGTTTCCGTGGTTATACAATCTCTGCGGTATTCTACAGGGTGATTCATAAGTACTGAAAAATAGGCCTATGAATGTAGGCCTAAAAAATTTAGGCATATACTATAGGGGTGCCTTATTTAATAGCACATGAAACAAAAACCTTTGTTCAATCTAATAAAGAAGGTTTTCGTTTCATGTGCTATTAAAATTAGGCATGCCTATAGTATATGCCTACATTTTATAGGCCTACATTCATAGGCCTATTTTTCAGTACTTTATGAATCACCCTGTATATGTACAACAGAAATGTTATTAATAAATTTCTACAATGGAGCCACCATTGCGACCATTGCTACAATGGGGCCACCAATGACAACATTCCAAAGTAAAAATGAAACTTGAGAAAAAATCAAACGTGGTCTGAACTACCATGGGCAGGTATGTAGGACACATAGGCACCTCAGACATATAGACACCCGACTAATAAGCACCAAGTTTTTCATTTTTTTTAAATTTGGGATGGATTGCAAATTGGTCTCCCAAATTTATTTATTTTCGCTTCTTACTACTGGCTCCACTTTCATTTCGTAGAATCCTGTTTCGCAGAAAGTTAAACGGGTTAAGATTTTTCTGTAACCGGAATTCCTATTGCGCTGAATCCCAATTCTCAGAATAAAATTGTTTAATTACATGCCCAGTCGCGCTACCGCGCTCGGTGCGGCTAAACATATAACACCAGAAACCACAACTATACAATCACAAAATTTCTGACAACTAGGAATGCATCTTTTAACTTCCCCAACGTCAATTTTTTAAAGAATAATTTGATTCGGCGAAACGGGATTCTGCAAAACAGGAATTCCCGTTTCTCACAAAAAAAAAGTAAATCCGTTTTATTTTCTGCGAAAATTGAGTTAGTAGTAAGAAGTGGAAAGAAACAAATTTAGAATATCACTTTGCAAACCATCCCGAATACATTTTTTTTTAAATTTGGTGCCTATTTGTTTGATGTCTGAGTGCCTGAATTGGGGCACGTGGCCTGACAGTGGCCACGTACCGACGGGCTCACATAGTTGCTCTACATAACAAGAAATTGCTCCAGAAACAAAAAATTCCGATTTTTTCCCCTTAATATCGTATTAAATACTGTACCAACAGTTTTAAATTGTTCCTTTCGTATTGAAATGTATTCACTGTTTAAAAAGGCCTATCACTGCTATATCAATTTTACGTAAATTTACTTCCTTGACATTTTCAGGTGCCGCACACCTCTTGCTCGTAAACCAACTAGCATAAAAAAATACCCAACCCGTCCAGATATAGCGAACTAACATCAGTGGTAAACAAGATAAAAGCCAGCGAACGCCAACTCTCATCCTCTTTCTCTTCTTGCCATCTGTTACAGGTGTCTGAGCTCGACAGCATCTGCCCCTCCACCCCCCCCCCTCACTCGCAACATGCTCCCGTTTGACGACTCAGGAAGAGTTGCGTCATAATGAAGTCGTTTGTGTGCTAAAACCGCAAACCCATCCATTAAATCGTCGTCATGCAGCAGTGCATTGTAAAAATGCTTACATCTTTGAAAAAAGTTCTGTTTTTTTTTTCTGTAGTGATAAGGGCGATTCGACATTTTGGGGTGAATGCAAACTCTGATGACTAAAAATGAACATAATCATTTGTATCGTCTGTCAATAATTTGATTGCATCTCTACGTCATCTAAAAATTTGCCCAGGGACGCATTTTGCGAATTCGAATGTAAATAGTTTAGAAAAATAATAAAGAGGAGCGGACCCAGTACACTTCCCTGTTACACACCACTAATCATCTTATTGAAGCGACGCGAAGGCCGAGCGGAGCTCCATTAATGAATCCACTCCAATGCAACCATTGTTTCCACATCACGAAATAACCACTGCATCAATTAACACCAGCTTTTGTACATTGATACAGTTATACCCAGAGGTGGTTTATCAAAGTAAATTTAAAGGCCCCCGCGCACACAGCGATTACATGGCGCGGCCGGGTCGCTGCGGCCAACGAGAATGCTTACGGCATATGTAGCAACGCGCCCTTGGCCGCCGCGGCTAGACAGTCGTGGCGGCCACCGAGATCCAAAGCAGCACGCAGGCGTCCACAGGGCGACCGTACTTGCTCAGTGTTAATTTCTAACCACGTGATCGAGAATTATCAATGAAAAAAGGACATGGCCGCGCGGCACGTCGCCGTGTTTTTTGGCCGCAACGACCACTGGCCGCTGAATCACCGACAAAACGATGGCAGATCTGTAGTTTTCTTCAGTTGGTTTTAATAGTAATAATAATAATAATAATAATAAAACAGTTTAACCACAGACAGTGGTAAAGAACTTGGAAGGGGGATGTCACACTAACACCAATCCTATTTTAAAAATCGCAAGGAGTTCACAAAAGCCAAGTTAAGTTTTCTGGCTGTTTAAAAAAATTCAGAATACAAAAATCAGGTCTTTTCAGAAACTTGGTAATTGGGAGTCTGTTTAAGGCATTGCGGAAACTAGCTGTCGAACGTGCTGAAATAACCTCCTATGGAAGGGAGTTCCAGGCAGAGATTGATTTTACCCTAACGTTAAAGAAATTTCGTCGGTACTCCCGGTTGCAGGATGGGACTAATAATTTCCATGAGTGACCCCGATTAGAGCGTACCAAGTTGAGGTCGAAGAACGGTAAGTCCACCGTCACAAGACTGCGAAGAATTTTAAAAGTGAGAATAAGATCTAACTTCAGCCTACGTAATGCTAGCAATTCATGACCCGTTTTCAACAAGCGCTCACAGCAAAGTTTGTATCGCAGACCTGGAAGACCCTTCGTAAAACGGCGCTGCACAGACTCAACCTGATCAATATCCTTTAACAGGGATGGTGACCACACCTGACTTGCATATTCCAGCAATGGACGGACAAAGACCTTAAACGCCCATACTGTTGTCTTGACATTCCCTCAAGACATTCCCTGTTCTTGAAACAACAGCATTGTATTAAAATCATTCAGTATTGGAAAGAGAAGATGAAACCAGAGAATCTAGGGAAATAAAGCCGCGTAATAAACTGCTGGAAAAAAATCCAAAGGAAAAATATTCGCAGAAAAAATAACGCAAAAAACATACGTTTCCTAATGAAACTTCTATTGCCTGCTTGGTGAAATTCGTGACCTTTAACAGAATAACAACAAGACAAAAATCGACAAAACAACTGTTTTTTTCCGGCGGTTTTTTATCTGCAGTCCCCCTCCCCACCCCCCCACACCAAGGTGGCTTTTTTCCTTCGGCTGTTTTTTACATGCTGTTTTTCTGCGCGCGAAACCGGAGTACTGTGTAGGGCAAGCAATTTTCGAAAGTTTTCAGTTGTAACCTGAAAAAGCGCAATGCTAATAAAATTCATGTTTTTTTTTTTATTTGTTGAACTTGGAATACATTTTAATAAATACAGATGCAAACCTATTCACGTTGCCTTTTGGATCTACTGTCAAGCTGCGTAAGCAGGAATTGAACCCACGACCTTGAGACCAAAGGTCGGACTCTTACCGCTCAGCCATACTGACACGGCCTCCCGTTCACGCAGTCTGACATTTAAGTCCAAAAGACAACGTAAATAGGTCTGCATCTGTATTTATTAAACTTTTCGAGCTCAGTTGGCTTTCCGTAATGTTACTGGGATAAATTTTACGTATTTTCCTATGATCAGTTAGTTCAATTAGGTGGTGAAAGGAAAGGAAATACATTTTCAACGCCCTTCTGCAACATGTACTAAACTCATATTCGAGTAGTTGATTACTGGTTGCGAGTTAAAAAAATCGACAAGCGTCATTAACATTTTTTCTTCTTCTTGACAATTTCCAAACGTCGTTTTCCTGCTTTCCAGAAAACGTCCAACCAAAACCTTTTTCGGTAAAACTTTAAACCCAAACTAAGGGGGAAAAATGTCCATAGTTGCAACGCAACTCGTTTAGCATATTACGCAATGGACCTTGCAGTCTCCTTCCCCGAAGCAGGCTTCCCTGTATGAACCTGAGCCGGTTTCTGGAGGTCATCCCGCATCCAAAAGGAAGCTGCGTACCCGCCCGACTTCCTCATCTCTGCTGCTTCTCACTCACTCTCTCTCTCTTTCTCTCCAGCTCTGACCTTGAAGAAGAGCCACCATTTTGTGGCTATGCTTCGCCAAATACAAAAACTGTTATCAGGCACGCACATACCGAGGAACAAAAACAAAAAAGTTGCAAAGAATCTTAATACCTGCAACCCACTGCTGGCCTCATTCTACAACACAATAAGGGAGTTACGAGAAACCAGACCCCTTTCGCACTTGCACTTCTAGGTGGTTTTGAACTACAACGGAAATGAGTAGAGATTCGCGCTCCACAAAATCCAGGACAAAATATAAACTTGAAAAATAAAATATGAAATGAAATGTGAAACATGTTTTCTTCCCTTTCGCACCTGTGTAACCTGTACCTTTTGTAGCCCGTAGTGTGGAAAGTGGTAATATTTAGTGAACTTTCGAAACATGCCACCATGTAAAAGAATTATAACTACATAATACGATTTTGTGATGATCTCGGGATAGAAGAAACCATAGAGCAGTGACAAAAGCGTCATGTTATTATAAGTAACTCTATGCTGGAGCACAGCCACCTACAGTAAAGGCCGGATCAGATCAAGACAAATTAGGCAAGTAAAATCAACCATTGACATAGAAGGAAGCGCAAGTTTGCTAGGTGCTGCCATCTCTACACCAAGCGGCGAAATTTCAAACTAACTGACCAGGGTTCCAAATTCTGTCAACAGATGACGCCACTCGGCAAACCTGCCTCGTCGTTATTTGATTTGCCGTTTTGCGGAGCATTGTTGGAGGCAAAGATGATACGGCCTTTACTGTAGGTGGCTGGAGCCAGTAACTGGGTTAGCTGCAAAGTGTACTGGATGAACATGGAGGGGAACAAAAATGGCGTCTTACTGAAGCCAATGCTGTTCGAGCGGATTTCTTAGGCCTAAAACGCGCGATTTTTTTTTCGATTTGTTTTCAGTTGCTTAAATGTTTAGTTAAGTGGAATCTTTTCTTTTCCTAGTACAACCTCGCAGCGTAACGGATTGGAGAAAACAACTTTTTTCAAGTCTACGAAATCCGCTCTCTAAGCACTGGCTTGATTAGAAGTGTCGCTGTTTTGAGCTCCATTTTAATGCAGTGCTCCTTGTAGCTATCTCTCCAGTTGCTAGCTCGTAGCCAATATGGCGACATTGTCGATGCTGTATATGAAGCATGGATCGTCGCCAACAGAATGAGCGAAGTTAATGATATGGCTAGTAATAATAATAATAATAATAATAATAATAATAATAATAATGATAGTAAAGTTTGACTTGTATCATAACGCCATCTAGCAATGCAGGTGGGCAAAACACCACAGATACGAAACGAAATCGAAGACGACAGAGATAAAAAAAAAACACCGATATCCTACTGTTCTGACGACGTATATTTGACAGTCCTTCTATAATAATTCGAAAGAATGATCTTATGAAAGCCATAACGGGCACAAATAATAATTATTAATGCACGGTGGTGACGTCACGCCAACACATCCCAATGCTAAAAGTGTAGCCGTTAATCTGAAAATCCACACACGTGACCGTGGGTTAATTTTGATAACCCACACTTTTTCGATAACCCACACTTTTTTTTGATAATCTAACACTTTTTCCGTGCTCCACATAGCCACTGCTCTACCATGAGACATACTTTGCAAAACTACCGTACACAACACAAATTCAACCAACATAAAAAAGCACATTTGCAACCTGCGACATTTATCGTACTAACACGAAAAAAACAAAAAACCTCGCGGACGATGTTAGCCCCCTCCCCACCCCCATCGATGAATGAATAGTCCAAGCCGAACCCCCCGACAACCTTTCGTTCCGACGGTACGAAAACTAGCCTACTGACTCCCTCTAAACACACTTAAAAACCTACGAGACTCAAGCGAATAGCGCATTTTATACGCTATATCCTATTTAAACTTATAAAGTAGAAAAAATACGGTTTTACCTTAAACACAAATGTCGGTGACTGGGACTGGATATAGGGACGCCCTCGCGTACGTGAGACTTTCGCAGACAGGAAGTTTAAACCGGAAGTTTGAGTTCAGGAATTTACGTCATAATTCACAAATAAAATTTTCAAATAATTTTTTTTTAATCTCAAATAACTAGATATGTTGGCTCGACGTCACACCTTAGCATTAAAACACATATCCGTGAAGTAGACCGGGTTATCCCGAAATAATTGATCGTCTGCTCGAAACGGAACAGCCCAAAGATCCAGGGGTAGCAAAATCGAACTCGCGCTGGCGCGCTCGTCCGATTTCACGACCCTCGATCTTTGGACTATTCCGTTTCTCGCAGACGATCAATTATTTCGGGATAACCCGGTCTACTTCGCGGATATCTATTACTTAACGTCGCAACATTTCGGGCCTCTGATTGGTACCGTTTTCAAGCAAATTGTTTGTTCACGCATGTACCCACCCACGATAACAGTGTCGGATTGGGCCGCCCGGGGCCACTACAAGAGGCCCTTGTTCCAAACAATTTTTTTTATTAAAAATTATATCTCTTAAGAGCAGGAACAGGTTTCAAATTCACGCCAATTTCTTAAAAATACATTAGCTTCCAGGGCTTATGTTAGCGCCCAGCCCCCAACCCCTTCCCGACCTCACGCTCACTACAAGAGGCCCTTGTTTTTTGTTTTGTTTAATTTGAAATGAATTCGTATGAAAATTGCATTTCGAATTTCGGGGACCCAAGACTACCACAATGCCCCTTCCCCCTCCCCGCGAGGGGTCCCGAGACCCTTGTAGTACATCCCGGGGAGGACCGACCCCTCCCAATCCGATCCTGCACGAGAATTGCGCGAGAAATACTGATTGCGTGGTAAGTGCTTAACTTCATGTACAGTAAAACAACAAATTTACTGATGAAAACTGGTTTTTCAGCATCGTTGACTAAAACTGTCGTTAATTGGCCGTTGCCATCGAATATCAGCGTTGCCACCGTGGAAAAATGTGACTTAAGCTAGCTTGGTTTATTTAGCGCACTTTTTTTTACGGTGCATACCTCTTGCGAACCTGGAAAAAAAGAATTACTATGAAGCCGAAAAATATTATACGACGCACACCTCTGATTAACCTATAGGCTAGCACCAAGGGAGGTGACCGTTCTACGCTACCACAAAGCACTACCACTATCTGGGAAGCCTCAAGTCTTAGCATTTTAATATCCGCATAGACTTTCACGTACTTTTTTCCCCAAAATGGCGAATTCAAGTTCCAGGATGATTCTGACTTGAGTCGGGAATGGAGGTCGTTGCAAATCAGCAATATTAAAGAAGGGTTAACTTGATTTTTATTTATATCATTTTTCTATCCCGCGACGTATATACACTATATAGAATATAGTATTTGAATTTATGTTACAATAGATGCAAATACCAAATTCTAAAAATGAATAAGTATTGGAAAATGTGTTCAAACTTTTGTCTTAAAGGGATGTACTTCCCAGCGCCATTTTTCTCGATCCTCCACATCAAGTACGGCCCCAAAGGTCTATTTACTTACCGCTAGTCTTTCCCTTGCTAAAAATCCGTTTTAAAATGTGGCGTCTAGGAGATTTTCTGTTGAATATTACTAACTTTATTTACGTTCGTCCCGAACTTATATGATGCATCGCGCGCCTACAATGACCTTGAAGTTTTATCTGAGTGTGCGCAGTACTAATTTTAATTGTTTGCTAGTAATTACTATGAGACCAAAAATCTAAAAGGCTAATGCAGTAAAAATTAATATTAATTATTCCAATAAATCGCCGAAGCAAAATTATAAGACACTATTCTATAAAATTATAAATCGTGATTTTAAAATACAAGAATCATTCCGGGGTTTGACGACACAATCAATGGATTCACGCTAGCTGGACTATTAGGCGCAATGCCAACTGAAACAGTAGCTACGTTTTTCACTGCGATGGACCAAGCTACCGTCTCAGTTGACCTTAGCTGTGGTAAATACGCGGATGTGATCATCGCGTGGGTGTTGTAAAGCATGCGGAAGGTTATGAGGCAGGCCGGATGTTGCTTTAACCAGAAAATTTCTAAACAAAAAGTTTTACAGTTTAACTGAAACTTTACTTCAACCGACTTGCGTGTTTGCTACCCGCATCACATATAAGTCCAAAAAAACAACGGAAACATGTTTACATCTATAGGGTGGACCACAAAAAACTGACGACCCAACATTTTTTAAGTCCAAATTTTCTAGCATTCCTCAGAACCAGGAGAGGACAGAAATCTTCCAATTTCATTAGATTTGATTTCTGTCTTCTCCTGGTTCTGAAGAGTGCTAACTAGAAAAGTTAGACTTCAAAAAATGTTGGGTCGTCATTTTTTTGTGGATGACTCTGTACTTATGTTCTGACTTGTCAAAGTTGTGTTTTTTGTTTGTATTTTTTTAAATAGAAAAATAAATGTATGCTAGATTTAGCAAAGTTTTGTATTAGTTCTTTTAAAATAAGACCTAAACCAGCCTAATGTTAGCCTACTACCACGGCCCTGCGCGCACACAAAAAAAAAAACCGAACCTTTTTGCTGCACTTTTTTTTTCGTGTTGTTGTTTTTGTTATAGGTTAGGTTAGATTAGTTGCCTTGTGTCCAATTTCACCAGGCAGGCAAAAGAAGTTTAACCAGGAAACATTTTTTCTGCAGCTTTTCTTTTCGTACCCATTTTCCTTCAGCTATCATTTCCCGTGGCTTTTTTTTCCTTCAGCTGTTTTTTTCCTCGGTGTTGTTTCCCTCCTCCTCCCCCCCCCCCCCAAAAAAAAAATTTACCCCGACAAGATTTGGTATGTTTGCTGCACCAGTAAGCGTTCAAAGGGATTAATTTTTAGGATTCAAATACGCACGCAAACTTTTCAAAAATTGTCAAGGAGCACACGCAAACACTAAGGGCGCGTTTACGCAACGACGCGCTTTGCATTCGCACAGCTACAATTTAATCGCGACGGCAAAGCTGCCGCTTCCATGGTAACTACACTACCTGTATTAGTTGAATCCGACATAGTTTCCGTATTCAAATGCTTGCAGTCTTATAATCTGTGACAATAACTTTAAAAACAAACTCCTGACGAAACAATTTTCCCATTCGCTGCTGAACTCACATTACTGACAGTTTTCGTTGCGAGCCAGCAGAACTAAAACCGCCGCCATGTTGGATTTTCAGACTATTCCAGCATCTAGCAACGAGAACGCAAAATCGAGCCGTTGCGTAAGCGCGCCATTACTTCTTTTGTAGCATTCATCAAAACATTCGGCTCAACAGTACAGCGAAACACCAGATGCAAACAAGGAAACCTCCACCAAACACCATCTCTCAACAACCACAACAAACAAACTCAATACGTTACTCCGAAACTCCATTTTCGCGTCCATTTATCTCCTTCAGGCAACCTTCTTTCCGAGACCGCAGCACCCATGCGCAGCATCGGTTTTGTTTGCTAGTTCACAGATTGCTTTCCAGTCTCCAATCCATCTCAGGTGTGCTTTCTACCTACCTGCCTTACTTCCCCCTCCCTACCTTCCCCCCCTCTGGCATTACCAAAGGTGGAATCTCCCGCCTGGCACTAGCAGACTCCACCTGGATTCACCTCCATGATGCTGCCCGCTCGTAGCCATGGCAACAGGCCCGGCCCTGCTGCATTACAACACCACCTGTGATTCCTAGTTGAACAAACAGCCCTGCCTGCCATACGCTCTCTCTATGGATGCTGCTGGCTGCTTGTTTGTCAGATTCCAAGGTCGCCATCAACGAAGCTCACGTCGAAAGGTTGGCGTTGTAGCGCCCTATTCGACTGGGGATGTGTTAAAAAAAAAAAAAAAGAGTAAAATACACGACGTAAAATATCAGATTTTTTGCAGTCAGGGACAACGCTTGATCCACTTTACTGTGGAGGCGGCAGTGGGACAGTAATTTAATCCAGGGAACGAACCAACAAATTCTACTTTGCTTCCCCCCCCCCCAATTTTTTCTTTTCCTATCCAATTTTCTTGGGGGGAATGTTTTAAATCCAGCTGAAAAGATTTTACAACTGGCATACAATTATCTAGACTAGTTCACACGTTTCTTGCTGCCTGACGAAGATAGGACTGAAAATATTTATTTTTCGTATATGCCTATCGAAAATTTGCAATACTGAAGAGTATTGACATTTTGAGTTTGAGCGTCTTGTTTACATTTCTATTTCTATCATTCAAAGTAGAATGGTCAAATTTTACAACTCTCTGAGACACAAAAAGGCTACATTTGTTAACAACGGAAGACGGGTAGTTCTGCCACTTTGGTCATGTTTTAAGAATTCTTGATTCTTTGATGTGATCTCAAGTCCTTCCTGTAGCTGTGTAAAAAGTACTGCAGTTTTCTTAATAATTTTAACCATAATTTTCTTAGTTTAAACGTTTGAATTTGATCTGATGGGGGGACCACAAATTTGGGGGTGGGGAGTGCCCCCTGTCGCCTCCTCTCCTCCTTACCTTAGCGTCGTCCCTGTTTACAGTGTCAACTAGTTACATCGGAGCGTCGGACGAAAGCCTAACTGGAAAATCGTATAATGGGATAATTGTCTAATACCTACCTAAATAAAAAAATCTGGGTGGCTGCGGTTTCTGATGTTATATGCACGGCCGCAGCGAGCGCGACAGCGCGAGCGAGGCCGGGATGTTAAACGATTTTCCATTATACGAATTTCGTTCTAGGCGATTTTCCGTTATACTGTATACAATGTTTCACTCAGATGATTACCTCGCCCCGTTACATCGAAATGGCATGCTGTCAGTGACGTGCAGTGCGAAGAGTAGAGATTCTCGCACTGCGTTGCAATCTATTTCTATCTGCGAAGCAGTATTTATTGCACGATGTCGAAAGTTGGCATTACATTGAAGCGTCGGACGAAAGTTTAACTGGAAAAACGTCTAATGGTCTAATATCTGCCAAATTTAAAAAAATCGGGAAAATCATTTAAACGGAGTATCGTATAATGGATAATTGTCGATTGGGGGTTCACGTTGCAGCGTCGTATTCCACCGGGATACTAAAAACAGAACATATACGACGTAATATGGCAGATTTTATGGTGTGGGTTGGCTATGCCATAATAGCTCGGAATTAAGAAATCGGATGTTTAGCCTAGCCCGCAGAGCCGGAGATGGATTATTGGGATCCTACAGAGGAAAAAAAAGCAAGTAGTCGAATGAACGTACTTTACAACTTCTAAGGTTTTCTCTTGACGGAAAACTGGCATTTCTGCTACGAAGTGCTAAAATTGCAGTATCCTTTTGCATGCTACAATCGTCACGGGCACGAGAGCACTTCCCTACTCCCCTTTCGGACGCCTGTACGCACTAACAGATTTAGGATAAAAAGTTCCAGGAAAAAATCACACATTAAGAGTAAGGAAAAAATTTAAGTCACAGGAAAGAGATCACACGAAAAAAAAAAAGTCACAAATGAACAGTTTTAAAATTGTGGTTTGCAACGTTGAGAGGAGCGGCATTTTAAGACAGTCCATTGAACAACATCCAATATTATTGTATTCAATAATGATTGTTATTGTCCGTATGATCGAGCGCAAGCTACCAGAATCATAGGAATAGAATGCATCGTGCATTGAGCGCATATACGGCAGCAGTACCTCTTGCAGTTCGCAATCAGACTTTTTTTTTGGAGGGGGGAGGGAGGGGGGGGGAGAAAGAAGGGGGGGGGGGGGGGTTACAGGGACACACTTCACGCACGCAGGAACGATAAACATCGAAAGGCCTCCCTGATCAGAATTTCCAGAATAATACCAATAATTTTACTATCTAGGCTGCTGGCCACGTGGTGAGCGGTGCTAAAGATTACTGAAAGTGCACAACATAAAACACACTATTCCAACGTTTCGAACCTATTTTCTGTTCTTTCATACGGGTCAATTTTTAAAAACTTTCAAAAAAAATTAACTCATGGTAAGAGTCGTGGAATAAACACATCCTGTGCGGTTTCCATGTGTACCGGTGCGGAAACTGACAAGGACACAATAAAACCACGGGGAGAACCATGAACCAGCTGAGGCACCTACCAATGCCAATAGCACACACTACGTCCCTCTTAGCTGTCATTCATGGTTTCTGCCTGTGTTTTTACGATTTCCTAGCCAGTTTCCTGACTGGTAAAACACGGAAAATGGTGTGTTTTATGTCATGTACGTTGTTCCAATACTCGACAAAATTGCGTGTTTTGCCCCAATCCTGCTACTAAAGAGGCATTTTCGAAAGTTTGACTTACAAAAAAAGAGAGAAAAAGAATCGAGTTAGTTATTTTAACAAATAACTAACTTGGCAGGAAACATCCCCCTCCCCCCCCCCCAATAACGGCAGGAAGTACAAAGTAAAATTTTTGCCGGCACCAATGTAGGAAGAGTTAGCTATTGTCTTATGTATCGCATTTGATTTAAGCACTGAACGCTTAGTGGGCACGGCGTAGTATCCGGCGCACACTAAGGCTCAGGTAATGTTAAAAAAAAAAATTCCACGCTTCACGCTTCGTTCTTTACCGTGACATTTTTAACGGAAAAGAAACCGTTTTTTTTAGCTCTTTTTTATGGTGCGCCTGCTACACAGGAATTACGAAAATTAAACCAACGGTGTTACGATTGCAAATTCCAAGTCAGTGTAACAGTGACGTGCGCTGACCCCAGAGAGTAGAGGTGCAAACTTTTGGAAAATGGGCAGAATTAGTTTTGCCGACAATAATAACACAATCCCTACAATAATTAGGTTACATACACAATTTAAACTTATTACTTACATAAGAAAACGAAAATATTGATAAAATTTTTCAATACAATTCATTAGTAGTTGCTCTCATTATTCACAAACAACTTCAAAATAAGTATTTCAGTGGATTAAATACTGAATAATTCCTAGAACAGAATAGAATAGAATGTGTCGGCCAGTATGCTTACAGCTTTTTGAAGGCCCAAGCGGCAGGAATGTTATGGAAGGTAAACCACCATCATGTCGGTTATTTTTACTGCATGAAGGATGAAACCCTCATAGAACGGGCGGGGAAAAAACCGGAGAACAATCCGTACATTACACCCTTCACCAAGATCGAACCGGCCGGGTCTGTGAGCAGGGCCGTAGCGAGAGGAGGGCAAGGGCGGGGGGCACGCTGCCCCCCCCCCCCAACTTTTGCCAAGTCGGCAAAAGTCGGCAAAATTGAATCACGTCTGGGTAAGAGAAATTACACCGCCAAAGTTAGCCTTTCTTGCAAATTTTCTCTACAGATTTTTGTGTACAATTTAAAACATGGAACTAAATATTCCGACAATCCGACTATTATTTAGCATATTAACCGACTATCCGACTAACTGACAGCTGAAGGTGGGGTGACCTTATCTGAGAAAGCATAGTTTGATCTAGCTTAATTCCAACAACTCTCCCTTCGTATTTCGGTTTCCTTAAGTGACCTTGACTGCATATTAAGGCAGAGTGAGAAATCGGGAATTCGTTGATTTTCAATAAAATATTTTCTCCGGCTGAAAGAGGAAATAATTCTGGAAGGTGGGGGGGGGGGCCCCCCCCCGATCAACCTGTTGCGAACTCACTGTCGGCAAACCGACAACAGTCAGTAAGTCACTTCGGTCTCATTTACACGACCGTCAAAATGAGTACGGGCAATCTTGGTACGGGTAGAAAACCAAGAATGCGTATTAAGTTGGAATGCACTGCATGTAGTTTTGACAACGATTACCATAACAAGCATGAAAAGCATTGCCATGGCGGCAGAACGGTCCAAGTCAGACAAACCGATGCTCTGTCAAACCCCTTCGAGTTAGATGGAGCAGAAAAAAGGTGAGGTAGTCAAAAATTTTTTCAACCTTAAACCCTTGGAGACAAGTTATAATTTGTCCTAATTATAACCGAATCAGTTAGTTTAACAGCCAACCGAGTAATTAGGTATTGGATATAAAAAAAAAAAATATGAGGCTAACACTAACAGCTACCCTAGAATAAAAAACTTTTGACCACCAAAAAATCCATAAAACATTTGCCGACTCTAGCTAAAAAAATATTTGAACGTTTTAAGATTGTTGAATACTGCAAAATAAGGTTTCTACAATTTGCTCGCGTCGCATACGGAGAACTATCTCAACGATAGGCTTGGTTAAAATACCGAATTTATATTCATAGCTCTGCATTGCTGCTAAAAGAAGCAGCTTTCATGGAATGCCGACTTACAGGAAATTATTCTTGAGTTATATCGTGATATTCGAAAACAGTAAAATTTCTTCTCTGCGTGCTGTTAAGTTGAAAATTTGAAAATGGTCGTAATAATATAAAGGTTGGAATGAACAAAAAAGACTGATTGGTACTAGACTACAGAAAAAAAACAAGGTCCTATCACTACCTTTTCATACTTAAAAAACTAGCAGTAGGTCATATATTATGCAGGATCCAGCGACACTCTAAAGACACCGTTAGGTCCAACCCCCCCCCCCTACACACACAAGAGAAAGAGACAGCTAAAAAAAATTTGCAGAAATAGAAGAAAAAAAGTAATTCACTAAAAGAACTAGCCGAAACACATAGAAAAAGCACTGTATTTAGTAGGTAACTTCTTTAATGAAACGAACGTGTGATCGTGTGTTACCTTTTATTGATAAAGGCACCTGCAAGGTGCTTCCTGCCGTGCGAAAATCAGTCCCTCGTTAGTTTAATATTCCTTCATATCACTCCACTTTGCATTTGTGTGTACCTTTCGACTACGCGAACTGGTCAAAGATTTTTTACAGAATGTAGTTTCCTTCAAAGTATTGTTACAGCCAAGCAGGGCTGCGTCGGGCAGATGATCGGGTGCGGTTAACGCTCGCTAAAACCCTTTGGAGCACCTGCCATTTTTCCTATGACCTTCATTGAGACTTTACTAGGGCCGAAAATAAGGGATAGTGTAAGTTTATGTGTGAGTTGGGTGGGTGGGTGAGGGTGGGAGGAGTGGTACCCCTGTTCAAAAGTCTACGCGGCCGTAGGGAAAAAAAAAATTATCTTTGAATTTTTGGTAAATCGGCCCCCTCTCAGGCCAACATTCTGTATTCGCCCTTAGTCAGGGCATGGAAATTAGTTTTTTTATTTTAAAAAAAGCTTTTTTCCTCCAGTTCATATATTTTCTTTCACTTTTATGGAGCCTAGAAATGTCTAAAACATATTGTTTGAAGCCAAGAAAGGTCTTTGAATATCTAAAAATCCGTCAGCTTCCGGGGCTTCGCCCCGGACCGCACTGGGGGAGCTCACAGCGCTCCCCCAGACCCCATAGCTGGAGTGGGTAAGTCGGCAAATTTAAGCAAATTTTGAAAGAAAAGTCGGTAAATTTTGCCTCTCTGCCCCCCCCCCAACAAAATGCCCTTCGCTACGCCCCTGTCTGTGAGAAGCCAGAGATGTAAACCCAGGACCAAGACGACTACCGAATCTGACGCCCCAGCGCTCGCAGCTACCCGTCCATCCCTAATAACAAATAAGAAACACTAAAAAAAAAAGTTCAAAGTTAATTTTATCTTTCACCGTACGCCGATTGTTTAATTCCGAGACGAGGACTTTGCACACAAGTTTTTGATAAACCTAATTCTTAACATATTCCACATTGCAGACGATACATTTGGTAATTCCGGCTGTACGGTTTTATTGTGTAGGTAGGTGGGTAGTAACCCAAGAATCGCAGTGTTCTCTTTTTTTATAAGCCGTTTTTTTTTCAGGCAAACCCATATTCATCTGCGTCCTCAAACTACTTTCCATCCACGTTCAACCCAGATTCGAATCCATTAGCACGCATGCGCAGACGGCTCCAATTCTATTGTGCAGTCCCGTAGCCTTTCTACCGCAGCACAGGTGAGTGAGTCAGGTATTACATCCACTACTACCATCATATCATAGGCCGTTTAGTCAGCAAGACAAGGAAAATAATCGCAATGAACTGACTTGTCATTGGCAAGGCAGCCAAGTCCGTTGCCATAACGACCAGGCAGCTACAAAGCTATCTATCTGTTTGTCTCGACCGTAGCTATGGTTACCATCAGCGAGGCGATAGCTAACTCGAATGGTAGCAGTGAGCTATGTTCAGACTCTGATACGGAGTATTTGCCTAGGAAGGGGAGGAGAGGGGGAAAATGATGATAGTGAAAGACTGACTGACCTACGTGAGTTTCCATTTAAGCTACATCGCTTCGCGTAAATTCTCTTCCATTGATTCCCTATTTTTTCCCCAACCAGTTCCAGTTAACTCCAGAATTAGTTGCCGTCTTCGTATAGTTTCTACGAGGAGTACATGAAGAACATGAACATGAATTCAGCATCAGCCATCGATTCACGAACTCGTGTGATCAGACGTATATAATAATTCAACTCCAATCTAAACTCGATCCAGATCAAGGTCTTCCTAGATGCATACATCCACCCATTTGCCGAGTAATTTGTCATTATTATGAAAAATAAAAGTTCCTGATAGATGAGATAGGATGGATTTTACAAATCCGGGAAAAAAGACCTGGGTAAAAACACCACGGAAAAAAAAACCCACTGTAAGTCGTTCAACGGTGAAGTTCAAGTCAGTAATAACATGACAAATTCATAAAAACGATGAAGCATTCGCATTTTTTTCCTTCGACTTTATTCCCCTACAAGTCCCCCCCCCCCTCAGTTTTTTTTTGGCAGCCTTTTTATCCATTTCACGAAACGCAGCCGCCTACCTCATTCGGGATTTTTATACTTCAAGTAAGGTACTATTTTTTCCCCGCGTGCAATTTTGTAGTCTGAAATAGTAGAAAAGACATTCTCGCTCGCCGAAAGCTATTTGCTGGTCAATTTACAATGAAACTGACATTGAATTTCTAGTTTCTACGAAAGCAATAATGCAATATACTTCAATCAATTAAATTTATTACATTATAACAAAGAGGCTAAAGAAATAAGAAAGACAATAATTGTAATTTTTGTATTTAAACAAAAAAAAACGAAAATCAAACAACGCTACAACATTGTCATCTTCGCCATTTACAAAATTCGCCTGTTCTAAGCCCGGCACAAAGAAAAGAAAAGAAAGCAACCAGTGAATTAATCTAGTGAAGGAATCTGCTAGTTGATAGCCACGGAGCAATGGCATACGTGCTCGTTGGTCCGAAAGACAAAAAAAAATCCGCCCTGGTTATTCAACACTCATTTCCATTACTAAACGTCAACAAAGCCAAAGACGGGAGCCACATTGAATTCCGGGCTACGTTACAATCCAGCAAGGGAGACTGCAATCATAATTGTTCCTAATATAATTAATTACACAGCCACGACATAATATTGTTTGTTTTTAAAACTTCCTGCTGCCGATAAAGGATAATCTCGCCAGGATAAAAAACAGATCCTGTTCTCAATTGAGATATCACTCCCTCCTAAGCACCTGACAATTTAATCTTGAAGTCGACGGAAACGCTCCTACATCCAGCTTCCCTCTCTCCACGCCAATTGGTCAACACTGTTATCAAATCAGAACGGTATGGTCTACTTTCACAACTCGAATAGTAAGAAATAGATTAGTTGAACAACGTGCATTCCGTGAGTCCCCCCATAGCGTAGGCTACCGCTGTGTGGTAATCATCAACGAACAAACGCCAGTTAGTATGAATCACATGCAACCGACAGATTCAAACGTGTTGGCAGTTGAGCGGTGGCAAAGCTCAGCCTGAAGGCCTGAAGATGATCTGGTCGAAGACCGGAAGGGTCCCTGGACAATCGGTGCCGGCCCGAGACTCCCAAGCTGCTTCAATGGCTGTGGGATTTATTCTGGCCTACGCCTGCGATGAATCTTTAGCTTGTTCATGAATCTAGGAAAAAAGGTCCGAGGAAAAAAGGTCCGAGGAAAAAAGGCCCGGGGAGAAAAGGTCCGGGGAATAAAGGTCTGGGGAAAAGAGGTCTGCGTAAAAAGGTCCGGGGAAAAAGGTCCGTAGAGAAAAGGTCCGGAGAAAAGGTCCGGGGAAAAAAGATCTGGGGAAAAAAGATCTGGGGAAAAAAGCTCCGCGGAAAAAAGGTCCGAGGAAAAAAGGTCCGAGGAAAAAAGGTCCGCGGAAAAAAGGCCCGCGGAAAAAAGGTCCGGGGAAAAAAGGTCCGGGGAGAAAAGGTCCGGGGAGAAAAGGTCCGGGGAAAAAAGATCTGGGGAAAAAAGGTCCGCGGAAAAAAGGTCCGCGTAAAAAAGGTCCGTGGAAAAAAGGTCCGGGGAGAAAAGGTCCGGGGAATAAAGGTCTGGGGAACAGAGGTCTGCGTAAAAAGGTCCGGGGAAAAAAGATCCGTAGAGAAAAGGTCCGGAGAAAAGGTCCGGGGAAAAAAGATCTGGGGAAAAAAGGTCCGCGGAAAAAACGTCCGAAAAAAAAAGGTCCGGGGAGAAAAGGTCCGGGGAGAAAAGGTCTGGGGAAAAGAGGTCTGCGTAAAAAGGTCCGTAGAGAAAAGGTCCGGAGAAAAGGTCCAGGGGAAAAAAGATCTGGGGAAAAAAGGTCCGCGGAAAAAAGGTCCGAAAAAAAAAGGTCCGCGGAAAAAACGTCCACGGAAAAAACGTCCGCGTAAAAAAGGTCCGTGGAAAAAAGGTCCGAGGAAAGTTAAATAGCACGACGTAGGCACTGATAAATGCTGTCTTTAAATATATAGGCCTATGTATATGTATATGTGTGAACATACCCTGACTATACAATTTAATAATGCCCTTATCAATTAACGTAGACCAATGCGATTCAAACTGTCTTGTCTCGTTGGGGGGGGGGGGGGGGGGAAGATGAAGGAACACGTAGCATAATTTGAGAAGCAATGTTTGTGCGGCCGATTATTTGCCGCATGTGTAATTTACTCTCGCCCTCACCATTGTGAAAATGCGCTCAGCTCTGGTTTCTGTTAAAGTTTCTGTTAAATATTTTAATTTCATATCACTCCTTTGAGAGGCCGGGTTGCGTCCAAAATTTTGTTTCCCGGTTGGAGTTAATGTCTCTTGACTAGGCTTTCTTTCGTATTAGAGCAACCCATGTACAAGGTATAGGCAGAGAATTGAGACGTAACGCGCAACAATAATCTCATTAAAAAAAATAACTTTTACGACATTAGCCTTTGTAGTGCTAGTTTATTTCGGACTGATAAATATATTCCATTAACCTTGAATTTGATGAACAATTTAGAAGTTATAAGCCATAATTTTTCAGTGCCCAAGTCGTACTATTTAACGTTTCCTCGGACCTTTTTTCCTCGGACCTTTTTTCCACGGATCTTTTTTCCACGGACCTTTTTTCCTCGGACCTTTTTCCCCGGAACTTTTTTCCGCGGACCTTTTTTAACGGACCTTTTTTCCCTGGACCTTTTTTCCGAGGAACTTTTTTCCCGGACCTTTTTTCCCTGGACCTTTTTTCCGAGGACCTTTTTTCCCGAACCTTTTTTCTCGGACGTTTTTTCCACGGACCTTTTTACGCGGACCTTTTTTCCTCGGACCTTTTTTCCCCGGACCTTTTTTCCGCCCACCCTTGTTCATTTACCACCAACAAGGTGCCCAGGCTCTCATCCACAGAGTGTTCTCTATTGATGAGCCTAGGCGAAACGGTCTGTCTAGATCTCTCTATGGGTGAGAGCAGCTTGATTTTAAGTAATAAATTGGCATAAATATGGGTGTCTAACATTCAGTAGAATGGAGCCCCGATACAAACAGAAGTTTCTAATTTTTAACTTGCTGAAGCCAGTCCCGTTTTGAGCTTGTGAAAAATAAAGCCAAGAGGGAAAGCAGCCAGAAAAAAAAAGCTGAAGGAAAAAGCTACATTCCCCGGTGAAACTCGACCCAAAGGTAAGTGACCTAACTTATAACAAAAACAACGACACGACAAAAAAAACAAAACGCTAAAACAATTCTGTCTTTTTTCAGCGGCGTTTTGGCCACCGGTTTCGTTTTTCAAAGCTTTTTTCCCTGCTGCTTTCTATTCAGTGATATTTTCCTTTTCGGCTGTTTTTTCCACTCACGACTGAGTCTAGGTTTTCCGATACAAATTCCCGGGATTGCCCCTCACCCTACCACACTTCCTTCTCCTTCAAAAACTTCCAGGCTCAAAATTGAACTGGTTCATCTACATACTTTTAAATACATTAAAATTTTAATGCATTTAATTTTAATACATTAATTACATAAATACGTTAATACATTTATGTATTTTATAATTTGTGTGATTATACATTAATGTATTAATACGTTATACATTAAGTAACACATTCATACACTAATACATTTAAATAAATTTCTTGGAGTCTTAATAACATCTGTGTCGATGTACTGGGTCTATTTGGAACATTACTAGACTATTTTTTAAGAGAAAAAAGTATAGTACTGGGAAGAAAAAAAAACAGGGATTCGATCGTGAAAACCTCCGATCATGACAGGGGCCGAAATAACGTCCAGAGTAAATCCCATACCCACTGAAAAAACCTGGTACTTTCTGGCCTATTACCCTTATTAAGCACTAGCACTCTTTCCTAGCACTCTCAACTATACCGTAGCACTCTTTCCCCTTTTTACCCTTCTGGGTGCAAAGTGGCAGGGAGTTTGCCAGGATCTCCTTTCCAGATCAGCTTCTTCGTGCAACTAGCCACAATGACCACGATTTACTTCAGAGATTGAAAATAAACACTGGCAAAAATAAAATTCTAGGCCACACTATCACCCTATAGTGATCTTCCCAAAAAAATGGGGTCGGGAAGCGATTTAGGGGACGGAGATGAGGAAATCCTTGGGGTAAAAAAAAAAAGGACGACGGCACAACAGGAAGAAGCATGGGGAACACACCAGTTTTTTTTCCATCTTATCTGAAAACTCCAATCCACCCAAAACCAAAACTGGTATGAAGCTGCCAAGTTTCCAAAAAGGGTCGGCCTTTGAAAGTAGTGATATCATTCAACCAGGGAAAGGCCGTTGAGGTTAATCCTATTAGTCAAGTTAATCGCACCGAATAATACTTTGTACGTTAAATGAAAACTAGAACATTATTGCAGTAGCAATCTTCAAGTTTTCATTTAACGTCCAAAGTGTTATTCGATGTGATTAACTCGGCTAATAGGATTTACCTTGGCGGCCTTTCCCTGGTGGTAGGATACCACTACTTTCAAAGATCGACCCTTTTTGGAAATTTGGCTGCTTTTCTTATACCAGTTTTGGTTTTAGGTGGATATCACAACTTTCATAGGACTGTGAATGTACAAAAAGTTAACACGGTCTTATCGTTACTTCAACTCAAATTTCCGTGAGGAACACTTGTTGGCCCTATCCTATTATTTCGCACTCCCGTCGGTTTGCACTAAGATTTTGACTACTGGTGGATATTAAGGCAAAAGGCCTGGATGGGCAAGCAGACACTTCTGTAAGGCCCCATTTTGTCTCAAAGAATATACGCATAAAAATTCAAGGTTTTTTCACAAATTACTTCACGTTTTTACCTACACATTCTTAATATTCACTCCAAACCCCCAAATATAGCGCCACAGAAATCATAAAAAAAATATGAATGGTTTTTTTTTTTTTTAACGAAAAGGCCCCTTTTGGGTGGCACGTTCGGGGAAACGCCCTTTCCCCCCCCCCCCCCCCCCGGTTTTTACACATATTTTAGTAAAGTTTTTCCAATTTCATGCATTTTGTTAGTCGCTTTTCTACCAAGAGAGGGCCTTAAATCGTTGGTCATTGGTAAATTGCAGGGCCGAGGCCCGAAAATTATTTATTGGTGGCGGGAGGTAGCCGGTTATTTTACGCACAATTCCCCTCCACCCGCCCTCCACCAAGAATTTAGTACTATAATCGTGGCAGTAATTTGTTGCTTATTGTAACTGTAAAACTTAAAAACTATTTAGTAGTGACTAAATTACAAGTTAAAACACAAAAATGAACTAATTTTATGATTTGAATTTTTTTTAACATCATTATTCATTTTTTTTAGCATACACTGTTTTATTCGATGTTGGGTCCCCAGTGCACACTACACCCTTGAAAATTTGATGATGCTTCAGGCCTGCGAAAACATAAGTTTCTAAAAATATGCATTTTTTTCACATTATTTTATCGCATTTTTAGGGACGCTCCACAAAACGGAAAAAATGATAAATATTCCCACCTTCCACGAAAAATATAAGGCCGCATCGCATTAGATTTTTGAGAGGTTAAAAAAATAAAAATAAAGAGTCGCCCGCATCGACTTTTGATTTGTACATTTATGAAAACCAAGGTATTTATTTTTAATGGTTTTTTCTCACCCCATGTAGCTTGTAAAACGTTAGTGTTTTTCAGCTAAAAAAGTCTAAATACGTTTTCTAGACGTGTCTAAAACACGCTTATTCTAAAACACCTGATTTCACATTGCAAAATAGTATTAAAATACAATATGGCGCAGGTCGCAATTATAACATTCTGCAAACAAAGCCTAAGAGGAGAAAAAAATAATAATTGTCTCCAATCTCCGCTGATAGGCTTTGTTAACGCTGCAGTGATCAGACAAGCTCATGCCAGCATTTAACGAGAGAACAAATAAATGAAAAAAAAATGATGCTTCACTAGAATCACCACTAGTGATGGACTAGGAGCAGCTTTACTTTATCTTTTTTTGATAAACTTTAGGAGCTGATAAGAGCCTTTCGAGGCCAAACGAGATCTTCCATTCATTTAGAGTGGGAAAAAACTGTGTTGTATTTGAAACCTAACTGAAGCGTTCTGATGGTTAGTTTGAAAAATATACGACTCTGGATTACTCTAAGCTTCCATGGTGCAAACCTATATCCGTTGCCTTTTGGACTGTACAGTGTAGATTGGCCGGGAGAGAAATGAACCACCGAACTTTGAGACCAAAGACCGAAAGAATCCTACCCCTCAGGCAATCTAACATGAAGTCCAAAGGGAAACGAAAAAAGGTTTGCATGATCAGTGGTTAATAATCACTAATCAAGCCAATTTGGCTTTCAGTCTTGTTATTACAATAGAAATCAAGTATTAACTTACCGATGATATTCTGTACTTTTCAACACTACACTATATTTTTACGGATTAAATTTATTTGTCTTAAAAGAACATACTTGTTAAGAATTCCCGCCAAGCTTTTCGTCCGTGTGAAGTCGTGATATAAAACGCTAAGCTCTTTCGCCAAGCTAATCCCACCGACTAATACTTCAAACGTTAAATGAAATAATTGAAAATTGCGCTGTAAGCAATTTTCATACATTTCATTTAACCTTCGAACTATTACTCGGTGGGATTAGCTTGGCGAAAGAGCTTGGCGTTTGATATCACGACTTCACACGGCCAAAAAGCTTGGCGGGAATCCTTAACAAGTTTTGTTTTGGGGTATTTATTTGTCTTAAAAGGACATACCTTCTCACCGCTTTCGAGCACCCTGAATGAAATAGCTTTTGCAACATTTACATAGGTTAGAGTGAATGCCGCAAAACCGTTTCTCACGAGGGAAAAAACAAGAAAACGAATGCCTTTGCAACATTTACACACGTTTTAAATAATGTTGCAATTTTGTTTTGTACATTTCAAAAACTTCTTGCCGACGCAATATTAAAATATTTAACAACGCCTCTGCGTAGAACATGTAATCTTTATGAATTGAAAACCACCCCAAAAAAAACTGTTAACCCTAAAATTACAGGAAAACCAATTCACTGCGAACAAAGCATTTTCAAAGTCTGATTAAAAGCTCATGCGCAGACTTTCATCTGGGAAATAATTTTTTTGTGAAGGAAAATTTGAGAAAATTTCCTTATTTTCTTGTGTTTTTTTTTTTTTTTTTCCCCTGAGCTGTTTGTTTTGGAGAAGAATCCAGCGAAGTTAAAAAAAAAAACTGAGGAAAGATTTTGTTGTTGAGAAAAATCCAACTGGTAAAGGACCAATTAATCGATACAGATACAGGCCCAGGGGATTTCTCTACATTTTCAGATGGTTTTCCAACAACATTGTCGACGGTTTTTCGACTATTTCGACATTTTATTTAACATTTTATTGCTTTGGAGGAGATCGTAACGCCATCAGCTCTTCTAGTAGACCCTCTCTCGGTCCTGGCGACGATATGTTGTGCATTGTTGTGTTCAGTTTATGCTCTTAAACCAGGGTGGATTAAATTTAATAATCTGTGTGTTCGTTCAACATGCTGAGAAAAAAAAAACGGGGCGTCAGAAGAAAGTCTGGCTGGAAAATCGACTAATGGACTAAATGTCTAATATCTGCCTAAATAAAAACACTCTGAAAAATCGATTAAACCATAGACATAGAAGGTAGGAAAGAAGCGTTCTCCTATGTCTATGATTAAACGGAATACCGTATAATGGATGATCGTCTAATTGGACAATAATATGGCTGCGGTTTCTGATGTTATACGTTTAGCCGCAGCGAGCGCAGTTACGCGAGCGAAGCAGGGACGTTAGACGATTTCCCATTATACGTATTTCATGTTTTAGACGGTTTTCCGTTGTATTGTTATACTGTATACGTTCTTCCAATTAGTCAATTTTCTAGTTGGACGATCATCCCTCGCGCCCCCCCCCCCCCAAAAAAAAAACACGCTTTCAACCCTACTAATGGATTTAAGCAGCGCAGAGCCCTGTAAGTTTCAGCAGCTTTCTATCTTCGAAACTTTCAAAATATAGGACTTTAATCAATTGCAATAAATGTCGTATTCGTCTGTTTTGCAAAATTTTATTGTTTGATCCGTTGGCGGGAGCATTTGCTCACCTTTGCCGATGTAACGTGGTGGCAATCCGAGGCTCAGTCGTCACTAGGCCTACATAAATGTACGTGTAACCTAGCGTTCGGGGTTTTCCCACCAGCTTTTGCAAACCAGGTCTGGCCGCTCGACCATCGCTTACTGCACTTAAAATTGACAATACACCACAAGTTAGTGTTCAGTCATCTTCGTATTCAAAGCTGCAGCTAAGGATCATTCAGACATGACTAGCCACGGTTAAAAACCAATAAGTGTTAAGACGATACCTTACAAGTTCGACCAGTTCGACCCATTTGGGAGAAATAGATTGATTTGAGACCAAACTAACATTTTGTGCCTCTTTCCTTGTGTGACTGTCACGCCCCCTCCCCCGTCTCCCCCTCCCATTGGGTACGCAACTAAAACTCTTCTATTCCTTTATGAATACGGAACACTGAAGTCACACAGTTCTCCCCCCACCCCCCACCCGACCAGTAAACACCATATCAATCCTTTTTTTCCTCTGTTGCCATGGCAGCCCAATGAGGTGGGTGTTGGTGTGTTGCCCGACAACGGGTCTGGTTGCTATGGTAATGGAGGTAGTAGTTCTCGCTTGCGTGCATGGAGTAGCCCGTCCTAGGCGAAGGAGAACAACCGGCTACACGTCATCTCGTGCACACCATTTTGCACATTTAAAAACCCCTTTAATTTAAACAGTAATTCAGACAGCGATTGTGACAAGCAATATGCATCAGGACGATAGTGTCATGAAGTTGTTTGACTTGCACCCAGCGTTAGCCGTAGCGAAAGGGACAATTTCCCAGGAAAAGACTCGATCCCAGGACCTCTGGCAGCTAATCATCAGGCCTTGCTCCACGACAATGCACTGTAATGCACCTTGCTACACATACTGTATTAATAAACAAAAACGTATCGTTAAAAGTTAAAAGTAAGGGTCTAAAAGTCAAAACCTGTAAGGAACACGGACAAGCTTTGACTGTAAGGGTCTAGGTGTCAAATTCGGCCAGTAAGACGCTGCTAAGCATTAGACCCTTACTACCGGATTTTTGATTAACAGCTGTCCGAGATCGTCCTATAAAGGCCCATTTGATGATCCAATGATAGTGGGGGTGTGGGTTTCCTACTTTTCTTTAGGTTGATATTTTTTTTCGGTTTGGTAACATAGCAGCGATTCCAAGCGCGACAACCACTTGCAATTGTTAAGAGGTGTTTTGTTTCCTCGAATAGGCATACGTTGGTTTGGGCTTTCAAGGTACATGTGCGACCACTGCTGGAGTATGCGAGTCCAGTGTGGTCGCCTTACCTCCTTCAGGACATTGATAAGTTAGAATCTGTCCAACGGTATTTTACGCGTTCATTGCGTGGCCTGCGCAACAGTTCTCCTGGCCAACGTCTGAGGTTACTTGGCCTCGAACCACTTGAGTTGAGGCGCTTGAAGGCCGACCTAATGTTGACATTTAAAGTTCTTCATGGTCTATTGCCTGTGGAATTGCCTTTTTTTTACTTCTGCACTACGGATATTACTAGGGGCCACTCTATGAAACTGAGGGTTCCCAAGTGCAACTTGGACTGTCGAAATTTTATTTTTGCAAGTCGGGTAGTGGCTCCTTGGAATTCCCTCTCCGAGGCTGCAGTCTCTGCTCCATCTCTGAGTGTCTTTCGGCGGGAGTTGAATTGTACTGACCTCTCGAGTTTTCTGAAAAGATCATATCTGTGATGCCGCATTGCACTTTTTTAGTGGGACCAGTATCAGAGGATGCCCCCGCAACCCTTCTGGATCCTTCCCCCCTAAATGGGGGAAAACCGTTATTATTATAACCTGCTACACTGTAAAATGTATTTCCGTTTTTTTACGGTGACAGTCAATGGTAACACTGCTAACAGGAAAATGAACGTAATTTAACGGACGTCCCGTTATCGTGAGCAACGGTTAAATTTACGGAGCATTCTTTAAATAAAGATGAGTTGAAGTCTGGCTAAACAGTAATTATCAGTCTAATTACGGTACTTTATTCCGTAAAATATATTTACAGGCATGTTCCGTAAATATTTACGGACGTTGTACGGTGAAAATACGGAAATTTTTAACAGTGTACAAGCGTAAGCGTTACACCCATTCTGTCTGAGTTACTAAGTCATTAATAAATTGACATAAATCGCTGGAAATAATATTACGGAAAATTGGAAATTAGCCAACAACGAAAATCATGCACTAGAAATAACGTAGTTCAATAAGCCACCTTTATGCACTTACGTTTCATGGGAGAGCAACGGAGAGATTATGGTGCTATGCAAGTGATCTGGGGGCAAACTCGGTAGCCGGTTCGAATCCGGGTCATGCCACTCCGATAAAACCTAAGTGCATAAAGGTGGCTTATTGAACTACGTTATTTCTAGTGCATGATTTTCGTTGTTGGCTAATTTCCAATTTTCCTTACTAAGTCATTAATATGATCACCGGGTAGTAAGGGTCTAATGCTTAGCAGCATCTTACTGGCCAAATTTGACACCTAGACCCTTACAGTCAAAGCTTGTCCGTGTTCCTTTCAAGTTTTGACTTTTAGACCCTTACTTTTAACTTTTAACTATACGTTTTTGTTTATTAATCCGTGTTACTTTGAGAATTGTAATAAATAGGTGTGGTGGTGGATGAGGGGTGGAGTATGTGTGATACCTTTATGATTAATTTGTTGTTTGTTTTGTTGCACCGCCTTTAAGCTCGGTAAATAGCTATGGCCCTTACTAACCTGGATATCGCTAGTGTTAACAATAGAAACAAATCCTTTAATCTTCAGTCTATGTCTTGCAGCTGGCGTTTGCTACATGGCATTGTTGCTTAATAACAATGTTTAAAACAATGTAAAACAATCAATCTGGTCATTTAGAGCTCCGTAACCCCTGAACCACTTGACCAATTAGAAAAGGCCTTATGGAAAGGGCACATCTACGGAGCAATACCTGTAAAATGAGCTAACAATCAGCTTTACAGGACAAATAGTTTGACCTGTAGAGAGGACAGACGAAAGGTACATCCCCAGAACAAGACCAAGAATAAGAAGTTGTCTATTTGGCCCCACTCTGTATCTAGGTTTGGCTGGACTGAATTTCACAATTTTTGGACTGTAGACAGGCCTTGACTAGTCAAGACTAGATTCCAAATTTGGTTTAAAAATGTTTAATTTTGACGGAGTTATACGCTCTCAAAGTTGAAAGTTTAGCACAGAGATCCTAGGTCGACCCTTACTAACACTGGCTATCGCCGGTGTTAATGTCACGATATTGTTTTCTATGTATCCTTGAAAAATGTTCTGTTTGCGTTTCCCAAAGAATCATCAAAGTTAAAATCTTAAAAATTTCTTAAATACAAAACTATTGGCCGAGCGAGCAAAGGCGAGCGAGTTCGAATACTCGATTGAATTTGGATGTTGGGCGCTGTCTGTACGTAAGTATGTTTGTGTCGAAAAGGGAGTTTGGTGCACGAAAGAAAAGAGTTCGACGATGAAATACCGTGCGTTTCTTTTCCTCACAGTGCTAAAGCAGTTCGCTAAAAGGCTGTTTCTTTTCCCGAAAATTCAGCTGCAATTTGCAGTGCTGCATGCATGTAGCGGACGCGTTGCTTTTACTGGTTTCGTGCAGTGCTAAATGAAGCCATGCAACAACCAAAAAGCTAGCTCTGCTGCGGAAACAAGATGTCTGCTTCCCATCGACAAAAAAATTTGTTGCACAGCATATACGGCCGTTTTTATCTAGTTATGGTGGATTTAACAGAAACCACAAAGCAGCAGGTAGATAAAGTAACAAATACGCAACCGTAAAACTGAATTGCTTCATTTTGATTGTCAATAAAACCTTTGCGGTATCCCTTTTCAGCGACTTGAACGATTACGGCAATCGCACGGAGATGGCAGCGGCCATTTATTTTGGTGGTCCGTTTGATAGCTGTGTGTGTACTAATCGGCCTGGCGGCTGCTTCTTTTGGTCATCTAGCGCTAGTGATGTTTGCGGGACGTAGGCATTCAGCCAACTTCTGCACTGCTGCAAGGAAAAGAAACGCACGGAAACGCAGAAATATTTTCAGATATTCGGAAATATTCGAAGTAAAGAACACCGGGCAGAACAGTGGGCAGAGCACTGGGCAGAAATCATATAAGCGGAGTAATGATGAATCGTAGCATCCTTTTACTCGTCCGAGCAATTATTGTGTTTCATGTTTAATTAAATAATTTACTGATGATACAGAAGGTATTGCAGAAGTTTGTTGGAGCTTGTTGGATGGCACTCATCACAGTGCCATCCAACAAACTAAAACGGCAGCTGAAAAAAAAATTATACCATTTCAGATTTCCAGTTCAAAAAATTATTTTTCGAACCACTTTGAATTTGGAAAATTATTCAATTTGGAGCACACAGTGAACAACGCTTGCATTCATTCAGCCACTCTCACAATACAGTCCGTTTAACATTCGAAACCAGAAAATAATGGAACTCCCAACATCAAACGCTAAAGTGACTCCCCCCCCCCCCCCAACATCCTCTTTGTGGTCTCCCCCTCATCACTCCCGTCTCCAACCAACCAGGTAGGACGACAGACTCCAGCATCCATCAGAGATAGAGGGGGAAGGGGGAAAAAAGGAGAGCCGAAACGCACCTGCCTGGGGCAACAACACCGGCCTCCTTCCTCTCTTTTCTCATACCTTTGTTCCCGAACCTGAACGAAAATCTTGTTAGCGACCCTTAAAACCAGGTCCCATCAGAAACCGTTCCTCGTGTGATTTATTCAAGTGATTCTCTTGGGGTAATTTTGCCCTCCGGCCTTCGGGGGCAGAACAGCTTCAACCAAAAATTGATAAAACCATTTATTCAGTGTTTATCAACCCTCACTTCCTCGTTCAATTTTTTTTGCTGAAATTCTGGACCTTTCTAAAACAGAAACAATGAAAAACAATTAAATGTGAAGTTGATAAAAACCTTACGCAGGTTGCTCCGAAATTAATGAAATGAATTTTCCAGAATTTTCCAGAGTAGTTGAGGTCAATTTCCAGTAGGGGTGGCACGATAATCGATAATATCGCGATAAAAATTTTAGTCGCTTATAGTATCGCACTTTTTCTGAATTATCGAACTATCGTGCAAACCCCAATGCTCAAATTGTCATATCTCGGAAACCGTAATACCTAGAAACAAGCGGTTTGCGGCGTTGCGTGCGGAAATACAAGGGCTCTCCAACCACTTTCGCTGATTAGAAAGTTACTTTAATGCAAACAATATTTAAGCATTAAGTAGCAGCACAACTGATACATTGTTTCTGCATCGTGAGGACGCAATGAACAATGGCAATCACATTTTCCTGTCTCCTGGTGAGTGCCACCCACTTCACATTCGTGAAGGTTGCACTGTAGGCTTCGGCCAAGGTTTTTTTTTAATTAACAAAATTAAAATGGTTATTTCAGCCTCAAAATTAATTTTATCGAGATATTATCGATTACTTCAATAATTTTTGAAATTTTATCGGGATAAAAATTTTTGTATTGTGCCATCCCTAAGGAAGGAGGTTTTTTTTTTTGCAAACATTTTACCCGTTTTATTTGTTTACTAGGCATAACGTGCAACGGAAAAAGCCCGATTTAATAAATTTTCAGGGTTTAACACAGAACATACTCATAACATTTTTAACTCACTGTGTTTAATTAGGCCTACACCTCCGATAAGAGTAGCTTCATTTTCAACCGTAATAATTTTTTTAACAAGGTATTGCTGCTCTGAAATTTGGAAAGAGCTGTAATTATCTCAATATTAGTTTGCCCTCCTCCCCCCCCCCCCCCGGGACGGGCGCCCCCAGAACAAAAAAAAAAGAGCGGACTCATCAGTTTTTTTGACGCTCTTTGTTTGGTCTTTTTATTTGTGGGGGGGGGGGGTGTGTGCCTTAATTTCTCCTATCACTGTACGGATCCTTGAAAAGCTTTTCAGAAAGATTTTGTTTAAAGGTTTTTGTTTTCTTTTTATGGAATTTTATAAATTTGTCCACCGAAAAGGCAAGAAGGCAAATAAAAATGGCCAAAAGAGGCAAAGGTTCCCCCCCCCCCCTTGACACTTTTGGCCCTTTTTCTTTGCCTTCTTGCTCTTTGGTGGAGAATTCATAAAAATCCATAAAAAGAAAAGCAGACACCTTTAAACAAAATCTTTTTGCAAAGGCTTTTCGAGGATCCGTAGCACTGATTGGGGGAGGGAAGCTTCAGCCCCAATATAGGGGCGACCTTGTTCCCCCCCCCCCCCACCGAGTTCCAGGTTGGTAGGACAATCCAAGTTTTATTACATTTTGTCCAAAAAACAGAAATTTAGCTCCTTGTTAATACTGCAGAAGTACCCCCACTCCATACTGCAGAAGTACCTCATACGATCTTGGGTCTTCTTGGTTCACAGACCACCCTTGATTACAGACCCTTGGTTCACAGACCACCAAACCCTTGATGGTTACGTAGGAACGTTTGAACTAGCCAATTCCGTGCGTGTATTCCTGCTCCATACAAGTTATTGGCGATGGGGTAAGAATTATTAGAGAAAAAAATTTCCACATTTTAAAAGAAACTATCCTACTTAGAATCGCGACAGAGTGTAACAAGACTGCCAAACATTTCACTAGACGAACATTAAGTTTAGAGGTAACCAAGTAACTACTAAATAACTCAGTAATGCTGGACAGAAGTCGAAGAGTACACAATCGCTGCTCTTCCTTACTTTTTTGGTTTTTTTGTTTTGGTCGAATACGTTCTAATTTCGAAAATGCTTTATTCTGAATGTACGGGGCGCTATACAGGTACGAAAAAAAACCTCCCAAGCCGACATGGCTAGCCAGAGATAGACAGCAAGACTTGGACCTATCCCACTCCCTCCTCCTTGTTCTCGTATCCTACCACCCCCAATTCCCCTAGAAAACAGCCTCCATCTCGCTTCCCTCGGGGTCCACTTTTAAAGTTCCATCACGATGACCTCAAATTCTGAGCAAGTCTCTCTCTCCAGGCCACAGCAAAAATTAAAAGAAGAAGAAACGTAAAAACAGAAAGAAAATGGAAAATAATTAATGGCTACTGGAGTTCGGAATAGGGAATGGGAGAAGAACAAATAAAAAAAAGTACTGAAAAACGGAAGGACTACAACTTTCCTGCAGTGCCAGAGGACGGGAATTTCTGCGATGACAGAGGGCAGCAGCAGTCAACATGGCACAAGCGCCCTTAGGATGCCCATACTTTTGATGCCCCTTGGATACAACCCCCCCCCCCCCCACTACCACCCCCCAAAAAAAAGAAAAATGAAGGCCTGATTTTGGATTGTATTCCTGTTGTTGACCATTGCTTTCAAACACACATTTCACTCCCTCTCTCTCTACTTCCGATGAATACCGGTTTCGTTGAATCTTGTTTAGCTGAATCCTATTCCACTGAATTTTAATCAGTCTCTTAATTTTCGGCGAAAAGGAAAATTACCGTTTCGCCGAATAATTTTTCCCCCAAATTTCCTGCTTCGCTCGCTGCGGCTAAACAACTAAAAACAGAAATTGCAACTAATCACACATTCCTTCCAATTAGGAATGCTTCTTTACCTTCGCTTTTGAAGAATATCCTTTTGGTGAGACGGTAACCACCCCTTTTTCTCCTTCAATTTTGTTTTCTACCCCTTTTTTCGCAACCCTCTTCCACCCTAAAAAAAAAGTAAAACTCGAAAAATACCCAAAAAGGTATTTTGAAGAGTGCACTCCGAAGTCAGAAAGCGAAGAAAAAGAAAAACAGAAGCTTCAAGTGCTCGGCTCCGGAGCCTGCTTAGGGCACCCGCGCACTGAGCAACCAGGTCGCGCGGCCAGTGGTCGTAGCGGCCAAAAAACACGGCGACGTGCCACGCGGCCACGTCCGTTTTTCATTGATAATCCTCGATCATGTGGTGGAAAATGAATCTGGAGCAAGTATGGTCGCCCTGTGGCCGCCTGCACACTGCCCGGGATCCCAGTGGCCGCGGTGACAGGCCGCGGTGACCTGGCCGCGCTGCTTGGCCGCTGTGTGCGCAGGGGCCCTAAGAGAGCTCACAACACTCTCCCAGACCACCTAGTTGAAGTTGAAGGAGCCATCACTCGTCTAATCAGATGTGTAAGGATGTTTCTGGTTAGACTCATGGTGCCCCTACCATTCCTCCAGATGGTACAGGAGACCTCCCTTCCAGACTACATCATACCGTACACAGAAAAGTGAAAATTAATTATTAATAGCCAGCTATTTATTGAACACTATAAGCATCCCATATTCTTCAAGGGTGATGTTTAAGCTCCCACAACCTATTACTGTACGACGAACTGTTTTAGTTGTTCCTTCGTAGCTATTTTACTACGTTTGGACCTTGTTTAAAAGCATCCTAGTACACGAAACTTTTAGCTCATTTTTCGCTACCGAGATTAATTTCAGTTCACCGACAGGTAGATGAAGCCTTCCTACTGTGTTTGGACCAATCAGAAGCCTTCTCCTAATTGGCGAGCTTCACCAATGACAGCCTACCTTGTTTTTCGAAATTTGCTATCGCACGCTTGGAGCGGTTATTAGCAGACCGTCAACACACGTGTGACGTCACACTCTGACTCTGCTTCCTGCTCCTCTTCGACTTCCGTCCGTAGGCTATTGTAATGGAGATAGTTTACATTAAAACGTTTAATCAAAAACTGAAGAAAAAAAGTAAAGCTTCGGATTAATGTCCTTTTGAACAGCTAACGTTGAAGGAAGGATGAAGAGGACGATTTTTGTACGAATTTATTCTCTTTTACATAACACAATGGACATGAGCACAAGGGCCGTTTCAGCCGAAACGGACTGAGGGGTTGAGGCCAGGTTGAACCAAATACCTCCAGCACACGAAACGGTTATGTAAAACAACATGGTCGAACGCAGTGCCGTAATTCGCTATAAACTCTGCCTACTCATTGAGATTATGGCCGTTTCAGTATGGGTGAGCGGTAGGACTTCGGCCTTTGGTCTCAAAGGTCGGGAAAGGCAGACTGACATTTTAAGTCCAAAGGGCAACGTAAATAGGTTTGCATCAGTATTTATTAATCAATTTTCTACCCATTTGGCTTTCCGTCCTGTTTACCCATTATAAAACAAATTCGTTGTGAAAAGTTCAAATTTCATTTTGGATCTCATTAATAATCACAACAGAAAAATCTACCAGGTTTCTCAACGAATTCTATGCCACGTTGGCTCTCAACAGTTAACTTAAGTAAAACAGTCTTTTGGGGGATTTTTTCACGAAAGGGTACAAAAAATGCCAGCATAGCGTAATTGAGGCCAAAATCTTTAAAAATTGAATCATGGTCTCCCGTTTTGCCGAAAAAAAAATTTGTTTCCTCTCTTTGTCAAACATAATTTGAACGTTACCACACAAAAAAAAAACCCTCTGGTTCCCTCACAAAGCTCGCGGTGGGCATAGTACCATAGTTTACCCCTCTCTTATATTTGTACCCGTTTGGTTACTCCTGGAATGAAGTGGAGGAACTAATCGCGAAGGGTTTTATTCCTACGTGCAATGCAAGTTACACTGTACACAAATGGCGACCCAACTAAGTTTCAAACGTTGTCCTCCAAACTTTCGTCTTCAGAATTTGTTTTACTGTGTAGTTCCCCTTCCTCCAACCTTACCTTTTCTCTCCCCACACCCCCTCTCTCATCATTATTTATTTCTTCAATCACCGCCAAGCTAAGCAAACTACAGTTCAGCGATAATTTGGGCGCCATATTGTCCCACATGCAGCTAGCTCTTCTCTCCAGTCCATCCGACTACAATCATCTTCAGGTGAATCGAATCCGCCTGGTTACCATGGATACTATCATAACAGTCAGCAAGCAGTAGCTGATAATGCAAGCCAAAATCTCCTCAACTGCAACTTTCGTCCTGATAAATAAGTGGATGACGGCTTAAAAAAAATAAATAAAAAATTCTTCCGAAAAATAACGTCACCTAAGTTATCGCACCAAGTTAAGAGAAACAATTCGCAATCCAAAAGTATATTTTTAATTTTTCAATTTATCTCGCAATCATGCAGAACTGTACCGTCATCTAGGTGCCATGCTTTAAAGTACATTACAGAAAAAAATGTACTGTTGATGACTGAATTGCGTTTTCTTTTGTATTTGTTCAGTTTTAAAGGGACATACACTCTCGCGTCTTTCGTGCATCCTGCGCGAAATAGCTTCTGCAACATTTACATACGTTAGACTAAACGTAGCAAAACTCAGGAGGAGTAAAACCTGGATTTTTAATGACGAGGTTGACTAATTTTGGAACTACCTAGCAGTTAGAAAAATACTGCAAACTTTCAACAAAAAGTACCAAACTGTTAGTACCTTTAATCGAGAGTTATGATTTACCGTTTCATTTTTATCAGTTAGCTTTCCTTAACAATTTAACATGTATCTACATTTTTTTTTAATTCAAGTTGCGTGATGCGGAGTACAACAATTTCGGACAAGGGATGGGTCACAAAAATGTCTGACGTCACATCATCTTTATTTACAGATCATTTTTTTTTACGCTACATTTTCATTTTATTTTGCTACTACGTCTGAAACATATTGCATAAAATATTACTCCATATAAAACTGAGTTTAAATAACTTTCACGACCACGACCATCCTAAACAACGGGTAAAAGTAGAAAACTAACAGTTATCCCAAATCATTGGTGATAAACTCCTTCACATCATTTTGTAAGGTACGTTGCAGAAGTTGTAACACACTCTGGGGTGCTACCGGGAGTGCCAGCTTTTTTCACATTTTTTCACATTCCCACTTTTCATTTTTATCACATTTTTCACATACCTGCTTTTCATTTTTTCCCCCATTACTGCTTTTTTTTTATTCACATTTTTCACATACTTACTTATCATTTTTTATCAAGGTTTCTTCGTTTTCATAATTATCACACCAGTTTCACAATTCTTTAATACAAATTTTTCTTCTCCATAATCATAGTAATTTCTCTTTAATTTCACTCAAGTGAGCGAAAGCTAATTCAAAGCTACTCCACTCGTAAACTAACCAATTGTTTTTTTCGTGTTGTAACCACAGACATGCCTGTGTAATCCGGGCCTAAAATTAGGGCGGATAATTTGATTGTTTTTACTTCGTTTGTCCGTTTTGCCTTTTTTTTTCACACCCAACACTCGTATTTTTCACATTTTTTCACTGCTGGCCAATTTTCACATTTCTTACATTTTTTCACACCGGCAGCTCCCTGCACACTATGACAGGGGGCATTGGGAGGGGAGGGGAGTGGACGAGGGGAGAAATCTGCGTGACATCATTTAAGGACGGTCCCTGAGCTGGAGGCCGTTTGGCAACTTATGCTCAAAAGCAGTGATGTGTCCAGATTGCCATACTTCGTTGGACAAAACCGTCGCACACATCAGTGAAACACATCTTTTTTTGTTTTGTGTATTGTTGAACGCTTTAATTCCGTTGAAATGAAAACAATAATTCTATTTTTCCTAGGCAGCCGACGATACATTAAGTTTCCCACAGAATAAATAAATAAATAAACCTCGCGTCCGTCACCAAATGAAGGGTGGGGATATGGGGTGGGGGGGGGGAGGCGTTAAAATAAAAATTTAGGTAGACGTGGCATTTTGACATTGCTGGTTACAATTTTCAAGAAAAACTACAAACAATTAATATTTAAACTCGCAAAAAGCTTCAAAACTCGTCACCTAACGGTTCCTATCACATATCGTATCTAGACTGATTCCAGGTTTATTTTACCAAGTACCGCACACAAACTTAAAACTGGTCCGTTTATAAAACGAGTCTTCTGTAGCCGTATGAAATGCATCCGATTTTTTTTGTTTTTATGTATCGATATTGTTAGAGTTAAAATAAAAAATTAAAATTCACGTTCATCAACAAATGAAGGGGGTGGGAGTTTTACGGAAAATTCAGGCAGATGATGGCATTTTGGAATTAAGATCTTTTTCGGAAAATTCATTTAAGTCCATGAAAAGCTTCCAAACTCATCACAGAATGATTTCTATCACATATCCAGGGTTCGTAGATAACAGACAAAATCATTTTCAAGGTTTTTCAAGGTTAGTTTACGACCATATTTCAAGGTTCTCAGTACAGTTGATTCTCAAAATTATGTTTTAAATTTCCGTATTTTGCCAGATGCCATCGTTGGCACCATTCCGTTAGCAGTAGAAAGCTAAACCGTCGTAAACAATGACAAACATTCCGCCGCCCCCCCCCCCCCGCGCGATGGACAAGGAGGAATGAGAAATAAGAACACTTACTCAACTACTCCTTATGGCAAAACTTGCATGCACTACATGGTACCTCTCTCGTTCTGCTTCCATTCCAATCCGAGGGGAGCATCGCTCACACACTTACACAGAAAATGGATTCGGCTGACAAATTATTTCTGTTTATTTAATTTTTCCTATTTATTTATTTATTTAATTGTATACCTAACTTAATATTAGCCTACTGTTATGGCATTACCCACAGTCCAAACAAAGTACCCTCACAAAATTCAAGGCCATTTCAAGCCCCCCCCCCCAAAAAAAATTCCAATTTTCAAGGTTTTTCAAGCCTTGAATTATTTTCGGTTTTCAAATTTAAGGCATTTCAAGGAATTCAAGGCCGTGTACAAAGCCTGCATATCGTATCTAGAATTGTGGCGTTCCACGTTCCTTTATCATGCAATGCTCACAAAAGTTAAAACAGATCCGTTTATAAAATTTCTGCTCTGCAGCCGGCACACCTGAGCAAGATTTTATTATAACGGCTCTGCCACGCGACTCGACCAAGGTTCATAGGTGCTGGCATTGCCGTGTATCCTCCTCCCAAACACCAACGCCAAAACCACCCTCGCAACGAAACAAGATAAAAATTGTTCGACAGCAACGGCTGGTTCGGGCGTCAATAAAGTGTGTGAAAAAAATACAAAACGAACAATGCGTTGTACTGAGCCGGATTTGAGAAATTGGGGTCACCATTCTGAGGGGTGCTCATCCACCCCTCCCCCTTTGATTAGATGAGTTCACCCAAATAAAATAAATCCTCCCTGCCAAACACTTTTCAATTGTAAATGACGATATTGTTTTTATTGAATAATAAATAACTAATACAGAGGTCGATCGTTTTTGCCCTTTTTACAGAGGGCAATTATTATGTGAGGGTCTAGGCAGCTTTGTATTTTGTAAATTCTAGCAAGGGGGATTTTTTTTAGGTCGTATCTGCATTTGATTTCATTTTAATGTAAATTTCATTCAATCATTTCAATAAAAAAAATTTTGACAAGAGCTGAAAAAACAAATCCTCCTCCTTTCCCCTGGATTAGAGTTGAGGAGTTGTTCCTCACAGTATCCTCCTGTGGGCCGTTTTAGGAAAGGATAGTGGGGGAAGGCATTAAGTCCTAAGATTTTCACTATAGGTCGAGAAAACAATGCACGTTTCGATTTCTCAATAAAATTTCAAAATTCTACACATTCACTCAACTGCGAAAGTTCGATTTCTAGCACAGTACCACACCAATCAGAGAAAAGCTAAGTATGTCAGAATTCGCCAATGAGTTATACCGAAGTTACCGGTGGATCGTTACGTATACATTGTTATGTTGGGTATGCGTGGAAATTTTAATCAGTTTAATTGTTAAAGTTTGAACATTAGTGAAAACGAACACGATGAATCGTAAACTGAACGAAATTAGACAAAACCAACTGTCAGCTTCGCCTTTGTGCAATGGCGACGCTAAAGGAGAAGTGAGGGGGGTGGGGGATGGGGGGGAGACAAACGTGGGCAATGCCACCAAACATTTGTCCATGCTCACCCAGTACCTTCCCCCTCTTGAACATTTTAAATAGCATTAATTCTTCCCAAATGTCGAAACGAGCTAGATCATCAAGTACCACACAATTCACGGGGAAAGTACTAATTCCTAAGTAGGTTTACTAAACAATTTTTCATAAAATTTTTGTTTCTGGTAAATCTGTTTTAGACACTTTTATCGGAACTACGTTTCCTATTTTTCAACGATATGTCGGTGTTTTTTTGATTTTTCAGAAGTAATATCAAAGTTATTGCATAAATATTTGCTTTTCCCAGATTATGTGTGTATTTTGGAATTATATATTGAATTTTTTTCTAGAAATTTATCAGTTTGCATTACTATTTTTGCTGTTTTCCTTATTTGATATTTTTGGTGTTGACTATATGTTTCATCACAGTCCATTTCGACAATAATGTCAAATGTTTCAAATAAATAAATAAATAAATAAATAAATAATTTCTAGGTTTGTCAGTGATGCACGAAAAAGAACCCATTTACCCAACTCTGATTGGGAAAAAGTAGATGAAAGCAAAGTACGCAACCAAGGTGTTCTATTTTCTTAAAGTAGCACAAACCGAAATATGAAAGAGAACCCAGCTGCTGAAACGAGGGGTGGAGGGGGATGGGGATCGGGTGGACGTGAGAGTTCTAGGGAAATCAGAAATAATAATTGTTGTGCAGTGTTGCCTACCCACTTTAGAACTGCTAGGTCGCTTCGACACTTAGTTCTCTTGTTTAATTATTTGTATCTAGGTGAGCAGGTACCGTCAAGGTCCACTCTGGATTAGTGTCTCAGTCTTTTTATTTATTTTTTCTGTTTCTATTTTCTGAACTAAGTTGCGATGCAATTTTGATTATGACATAAGGTGTGAGGCTACAAAACGAATAATTAATACTTTGTGGAAATGCCTTCCGTGGATTTTTCTTGTATTTGGAAGCGTGAATGACTTTCGTTTAGGGTTGAGTTTTATTATTTTTTTTTAAATCTGTCGGTAGTGGTAAGCCTACGAACTGCAGTTCGTTAGCGAAGTCTAACATAACGTGTTACGTTTTCTTTTTATCATTTTTCGCTTACTTCGAGGCAACCAAAGCAAGTTACCAAAATTTAGGGAAATTAACCATCCGTGACACTGGCATAGGCTACTACCGCTCTTTTTCTTTTAAATTGGTTTAATTGCAAAACACGTAAAGTACCAAAATTGCTTAATTTTTAAGCGTGGTAATTTCTTTCCAAATAAGAAAATCATAATAGAAATACTTTTATGCCTAAGCATCTTGGTGATAAAACAAAATGCATAAAACCATGCATGAAGTTCCAAAAACTGATAACATTTTAACCATCACAAGCCTGGTTGCTCGCTCATTCGGTGTCGTGTCGTTTCCCTCGAGGACATCTTTTTGCAACACTTATGCGCAGACAGGCAATTCCACACCAAAAACAGTCAGTCAAATTATCAGTGTAGACTGTGTAGTACGCGTTTTTTGTAAGGTTTCATATACAAACGGTAACATGCTCTTTCTACTCTTTCTTACTAAGATTCACCAGCAATGACGAAATGTCGAATATACAGGTCAGTGGCCCTCATGATACTTACTTTACTTTATTTCAGAGCTTACAGGCCCACAAATCCATACGCTCTAACTTAAAAAACTACTCCTAACCTATTTAACACCTAAGCTGAACAAACATGATTTGTCTCTTGACAACAATACTGAGATTGATTATCTCCCGTCACATATCAATCTGAAAACTTTCTTCTTTTCACTTATTTTAAAAAGTTGTAAGATTTTAAGATACTCGCACACTTTCACACGCAGCAGAGCCGTAAACTTTTGTGTGTGTGTGTGTGTGTGTGTGTGCGTGGGGGGAGGGGGGGGGGAAGAACTTCGACACCCGTAGTCTAAGGACCTTATTATTACTTTAATTTATTTATTTTAACAATGCGGCACACGTGGACATTTCTGTTTACTTATCGTTGGCTCTCATAGCGAGAGGATGAAAGGGAAACTTTAATTTGGCATTTCGGTGCCCCCCCCTCCCTCCCTCCCCCTTTCCCCGTTACGGCCCTGGTTCGGAGATTTAACTCTCCCGTCACCATCTCTACCTGTCGGTCCATTAATAAACCCATCTACATCACTTTCATCCACTGGCTCAAAAACCTGCTCTCCCACCACCCTCAAACATTCCACTGATCTTTTAATTCCATCACAAATGAAGGATCTAATTCTATCACGGAAAGCTGCAAACAAGTGTCGTAAACGTAACAACATAAAGACGTACGATTAGATCAAATCAAAACAACCATTTATTGAGTTAACGCGAGTTGCAAAAAGGCAACAAACAACAAACACGGCGCCCGCCCGCTAGGAATCCTCGCATCGCATCACACCCCGAACGAATCAGATCTCGACTCGCAAAAACTTCGGGATAGATAGAGATGATGGAATCAGAATCAGAAACTTACGTTTGATAGGCTTCGGATTGGACTGTTTCCTGCGTGACATCACGGGCTCCAGCGACTCCAGCGTCTCCGACAGCTTGGTTTCGTCACCATTGGCGTGGAATGGTCGATGGGGTTCATTTCCAAACTTGTTTCTTGATCGAATTTCGTGGCCTTTTTCCTTTTCACTCACAGCAGCTTCGCCGTTCGTCGTCCAGTTTGTCGTCGCTCCGTCGGTCGGTGTGTTTGCTTGTTTGCGAGCTGAGAAACGCCCAACGCGCATGCGTACTTATTCATCACCGCGCAGGTGGTTGCGAGGGCGCCACCGTACACCCTTCCTCACACCCAAACCCACAGCGGATGGCTGCAAGGTGCACCACAGCCCTCTGTGGTGATATCACTCCAGAATAACTAGTGCGCGAAAACATCTGGCTAGCCTTCGTAGTTTGTTTGAGGAATCCATAAAACTGCATCGTATCCAAAATTGGTGAAATCACCCCCCAACTAGGACAACGGCGGAGGGGAGGAGGTCTTCCTTTAACGTTTTAAGGGAAGATTCTTGTGACTCGAGAATGGTGTCTGACGCACGCAAAAATTTTGTTTGGGAGGGGCAAAATCCCCCCCCCCCTTCCTCTTACCAACCTTCCAAGGATAATCCCCGAAAGTTAATTTTCTGAACTTTTAGTGTTTTTTGAGACTTAACATTCTTTTTAATAGCAAAATACTTCTATTGGCTCGAATTCAATATTTTATTTATTTTTTATACTTTTCGGGCTGGGATGGTGGTGGGGGGTGGTGGGTGAGACGGGATAAACTGAAAGTTTGCAAACGATTATTGTTATAAGCAGTATGTTGTTGCTCCAAAACTATGAAGCAGACTGAAGGAGTGCAAAATATTTTAATATTATAAAGCAACGTTTCACAGCAGGACAAGAACGAGTTGTTATTTTTAGGAAGCACGAACGTAATCTGAGTTATTTGCCTCACGACGATAAGAGGGACAATTTAGCTGGATAAATCCAAGCGGAAAACACAGGAACTTTGACATGCCACAATGGACACGACGAAGACAGCAGCGCCAACAACGAAAAAATTAAAACGGGCGAGCGTGTTAATTCGTTTGGCAGCGAAGAGTTGAAATTGGCACATTGTTGCCTCGACTAATAATTTGCTGTGCGTGGCCATCTCAGTGGCAAGTGTTAAATGACGTCATTTTTTTTAACACGGTACGGATCACTCACTAGCCTAAGCGATGTGTTGGGCAGTTCATCTATTAGACCTGCTCTTGGCATTCTAATGCTATAATATCTGTAGAGATTGGGAGGGGAGGAAAGGGGGGAGTATTTAATTCAATTACGTGTAGGGGTGGGAGAAAAGGGGTCAGGGGAGAGGAAAGAGGGAGGCACACATCAGTGGGAGAGGGGAGCAGGAAGGCGAGGGACGGAAAATCGGAGGAGGGAGAGGATGGTAGGAAAAGGGGAGAATTACAGAAACCAAAATTGCCCATCACAGCGAACGTTCAGGCAACACTAAGCGAAAACTGGGAAACAACCATTGGTGAAACAAAACCCGGGCGAAGCCGGATACGACTGCTAGTATTGATATAAGCATGATAAACAATATCGTTCTTGCACTAACACTGTGAAATAGTTCAAATATAGGCTGCGGATATTTCATTACTATTTTGATAGTAGCTTTACCTTTTGAAACAATGCGCAAGTCGCCCTCCTTCACCTTATGAAGGCCGCGTAGCCCGTCATCACTTCCAGATGAAGATGAGGATGATTATGAGTAGAGTGACTTTGAATTACCATATTTAGGCATCAGTGTGTTTATCCTTTCGCCTGTCTTTTCCTCAAAGACAACATACACTTAAAAAAAAAGCATATTCAGAAAATAAAAGGGAAAAAATTGCTGTGGTGGACTGACTCTCTGACAGTGAGTTGGCCCACCGGCCTGAAGAATAAAATGCCCTTCCAATTCCAAATCCGTAAGGGAGGAATAATTTATTTGTGGGGAAGGGTGGAGGCATCGTAAATTTGTTTTATTTTAAAGACAAAAGTTGGAGATGCCACAGTGAATGAAATGCTGGATGTGAGGCAAGGGACCAAAGTTCTTGATTCTGTGAGTTAAATTATGTAATTTAACTCAAAACGAGTCATAGTTTCACGTAGTTCATATGAGCAGGAGCTAATGAATTGAGGACGAGGAAGTGATCATAAGATCGTCTAAGAAAAACTGCGAGTTTCGGTTCTCGGCTCCAGGACAGCTGATTCAGAATTTTATTTTACTAAAGCAACAATAAAAGGCATCAACTTTTATCTCCCTTCAGAAATAAATAGACAAAAATCTCTGAACATTATATGAAGGTAAATTAGAAATAAGCCATCAGCGAAAATCATACACTAGAAATAACGTAGTACAGTAGGCCAACTTTATGCTTACTTGAAACGTAAGTGCATAAAGATGACTTACTTACTGTACTACGTTATTTCTAGTGTGTGATTTTCGCTGATGGCTTAGGGAGCGTTCAAGAATTATATCGTCAAGAAATTGGCCACTTTCCACATCTCCCACTCCCCCCATGTCATCAATTGCTTAACCCCTTCAGTATTACGTTATTCCTAACTTTACCCCCACCTCCTTGCTGGAGGGGGTGTTTTCTGTACATCCCCAGTATTCTGAGGACCTTTTTTAGATTTTTCCTTTCCTGGAGGCTGATGCGAATTACGTAACCAACTGGCCACCATCCCTCGTCAGCAGGAGGCGACCCGACCCCTCCCTTCTTGATGGCGGTAATGACCACGTTGTCGACGCGCCATTAAGCCTCAATCCCCCCCCCCCCCCTTCTTGATGAAGTAATACTTGAACGTTCCCTTATTTCCAATTCTCAAGGTCGTTTCAACACTGTAGCACACGGGGTTGCAACATGCCTAGACTGATCGTCGCAAGAATGATATTTTCACACGTATTTATTACGTAAAAAAGCTACACACAGTGGTGCCCACAGGAGGGGAGGGGACGTAAGGAGCATCTCCTCGTTGCCATATCTTTTTTTACCCCCTCAGCCATATGGAAAATTACGACTGATTGGCCAATTGTTTTTATGAGTGGTTTTTAAAAAAAAGTTCTTATGATGGCTGGCCTACCCGGGGGGGGGGGAACGAATTTTCCCCAACCAATAGGCCAGCCATTCGTAAAGCGAGAAGTTGGTATCATTATCAATACCATCACCGCAAAACGAACGATACAGAAGCTCTTCAGCAGCAAGCCAACAAAGTTAAAATCCCAAAAGTTTATTTATTTACTACTTGCATTATTTCTAGTGTGGAGGCCAAGAAGCAAAGTTGCTTTCTCTCCTTATATGTATGTTTGTGATCTCTAGGTCACCACTGAGAAGGATTGAACAGCTACTTGCTCGGCTGGAGCCTGTAGCCAGTACCCGCCCCGGTAGCGCAGTGGTTAGTGCGCCCGGCTAGTAAACAGGCAGTCCTGGGTTCGAGTCCCAGTCGGGGCAGTTGTCTTTTCTTTCTTTCTCACACTAGTGTATTGTGTACGGACAGTCTTTAATGCAGACTGCTTGCTTCGTTTACCCTTTACCTTGTGATTTCTTTATTTATTTAAAATCCCAGTCAACAATTTTCAAATTCCAATTTCTACTGAAATTTAAAAGTTATTTTTGGCTACAGGTTTAAAATAAAGTTCAACAATTAAAATAAACATGGCACACTAAATAAATCTGCATATATAATACGGAGCAGGCGGCCAAGTCACCGGCCACGCCATTCAGTTGTACAATCAAGTATCCCACGCTATAGTGCCATCTGTTGACGGGATTCGCCTTCAAATTCGGGTTGGGACACTTTTCCAACGTCTTCGAACAGATGGCGCCACTTACCAAGCCTGGCATGTCGCCGTCTATTGACGGCCTTGGAATGCAAGTTCGGGTTATAACACTTTTTCCAAAGTCTTCGAGGAGATGGCGCCACTTACCAGACCTGCCGCAACGTTTTTGGGTTCGTTTTTTGGTATTGTTGTAGTACCAAAGCGTCCAACAAAGTTTTAGTCGCGTGGACTGTGCCATTGTCGGCGTTTGAGCTAAAAAAAAAACAAAACAAAAAAAACAACAAGAACCCGTGTCTACTAACCCAGACAACTTTAAACTAAACGACGATTGGTTCGAAATTGGCAGCCTGATACGATGGAGAACAATGTCGCCATCATGCACGGTACCGAGGTGAATTGTTTCAAAGGATTAACTTAAACATACGGTTACTCGCTTACTGAATGCTGGATTTCTCAGGGTTTTTTTAGCCTTCAGTCAAACATACGTATGCGACTTTTCCGGGGCTGCACCAAAGGGGAAATGTCACGGGGCGGTGTTTTCGGGGAGGGGGAGGCGGGCAAGCGTGTATCGGGGGAGGGGGCAGAAGTGTGGGGATTTAGGGTTAAAGCATTAAAGTAATTGTGGGGGAGAGGGCGTATGTGGGAGCCATTCACATGTTCTGTCTTCGCTTTGCTAAATTTAAAACCAAAGACCAAACACCTGGCGGGGGAAGGGGTTGCACAGCATGCGCACGGGCACAACTAGTATAATTATAATTGCTTGCTGGTCAGAAGTATATTATGTCATGTAGTATTCATATTTTCATACTCGTTCCACTTTTAAACCCCCCCCCCCCCCCACAACACTTCCAAATTTCGAAGAATGGTGTATTTGATATGAGTAGTTGGCACTAAAATAATCATGGTATAAAATATACAATATTTTCTAAAGTTGGAAGGGAGAGGGAAAGATTTTTCTTGTAATTCTGGGAGGGGAAACTCCTCATAGTCTTTGGGAGGATTGGGCACCCTGTACACAGCGTACTTATGTGTGGTTATCCCCCCAAAAAAGGCTACGACCAATCATCGTTCAACGATTGGTCGCATGGGATCGGGGCCGAGAACTAGAGCTGGAACATGCGGTAATATTCTCAAGGACACTACGTCGATGCCAACGGGATCGATCCCCTTTATGCCACTCCTGATGTGAATAACATTTTCTCCTGCATGGGGGACGGAAAAAGTTGAAAAACGTTTCGTGCTATCATGCATCTTGGGAATCCTGTTACGCGAGCATCGTAGGTAATTAATTGTAACGAACATGCTTGGGTAGGGGAAAAGCTTATGCTAGGTGATTAAGCAGATTCTTCGTGAGAAATCAGCAATCGCCCCCCCCCCCGCCCCAACTACTACCACTTTCCAACCCTCCAATGGCTCAGAACGGCCTGTGTTCTGGTGATAGCGATCACAATTCGATGACGTATACATGGCTTTGGTGCACCTTGCGTCCATCCAATGGTCGCGGCTGCAGTGAAAAGATCTCTAGGATGACCGGAGCGTTGGAAGATGCTGTAGGCTAATAGAAAGGAAGAGGAGGGCTGGTAAGAGAACGGGACTGTGGCTAAAAATAACTGCAATATTACAAATGACGAGGTCTGAAGCCTGATAGCCCACGATCTTTTCTGTAGTGACAGTCCCAAGAGATGGGCTTACATTTTTACATGTAGTTGTTGGTCGTTATTTAAATGACCTTTACACACGTCATAAATAAAATTCCTTCGCCCTTCCCCTCCATCAAGGCTCTCTCTACGCCTTGCCTCCGTCTTGTTGTCCCTATTGAAAGGGTGGTTATCCGTTTCCCAGAAAATAAGCCTAGTTTAAAATATTGGATGAAAGGGGAATTCCGTTTCGCCGAATCCCGTTTCGCCGAATCCCGTTTCGCTGAATCAAGATGTTCTTCAAAAATTCAACATTGAAGAAGTTAGTTAAAGAAGCATTCATAGTTTGAAGGAATTTGTGATTAGCTGCGGTTTCTGATGTTTTGTTTAGCCGCAGCAAGCAGCAATTTCGAAAAAAAATTATTCGGCGAAACGGGAATTCATCTTTTGCCGAAAATTAAAACGCTGATTGAAATTCATCGAAACGGTTATACACCGTTGAAAGCATCATTAAAACCTGAAACTTTTTATTTGTCGATTCATCAACGTTTCTGTAACACTTCCGGCTCGATTTTCATAACGTTATGGATGTCCGGTGAAAGTGTGTTTTCAAGAAATGCGGTTAGCACAAGGGCTGTTAGAGGGAGCCCATGGGCCAAGAAAAAAGGGGGAAAAAAAGGAAACGGAAGTGGACCACTTGGAACGACACACCGGCATAACAAAATCTACCATGATTGGAAAATTTCTTCAAAAAAAAAAAAGAAAGAAAACAGCCCTGGTGAACTTTTTAAAAGATTTGGCTTGAAACATTTTTTATCGCCAATATTGGGAGTGCGGTTAAATAAAAGCCCTGCATTCGCCTCGGCAGGTTATATCAAGTCGCGATACAACAAAACAAATATGTAGTTCACAATACCAAAAAAACCACAAAAAAACCCGCTTTCGTTAACACAAATTCCCAATGAATTTCCGTTTTTTTCTCAAATCTAGCTTCCAATACAAATATAAAGTTTTAATGTTTCAACGAAGACTTCACATTCATAAAACAACTCGAAAACCGAAAATATGTGTTTGGTGAATGAATTAAGTTTGAGAACCCAGCCGGAAAAAAACTGAAACACTACTTGATTGGAGAGGAGGGGGGGGGGCGGCGGGAGGGCCCCCCAATGGCGGAAGGGCCGTAACTATCATCTACTTAGGCTAGATAGAATCTTAGTACGCTTCTGAGGATTTTTTTTTTTGACAATGAGGCGCGTTTCAACATGGATATTTGAAACACAGTCACCGGTTCTCAGAGGGGTTTCACTGTGGCTGGTATGGTGAAACTTTAATTTACCATTTTAGTGTCCTAGGGTTGCTGCAGGGGTGGGAGGTGGATGGGAATTGCCCCTCCTGTCCCCGTCTCTCGGTAGTTACGCGCTCCTGACTCACCCTGGGAAGATGCAGTCTAGCCAGTTTATTGTAGTGTTGCCACTGTCTTTAAAGTCTGAAGCTCCACATCGTTTATTATAAGTGAACTTCTAGCATATTTCTTTAAATATTCAGATGCAGAAATCACACAAAATTAAAATTATCACGTTTGACTTAAGGTAAGGGTGCCAGCCCCAGGTGCAAGGCCTTTACCATACGGCTCTAGCGTCGTATGTGACTTCAAAGATTTAAAGGCGGGTTGGCACCAAATTAAAGTCTGAAGCATTTCGCAGCAAGCAAAGGAATGCACAAAGGAATACTTTTAAACACAACAAACAAACATTTGGTACGCTTTCGTGCACCTGGAAATAAGCTGTAAAGATTAACGATATTAGTGTCACTAGATGGCGTCACGGAATTTTCTTTATATTCTATCGTGGCGCCATTTAGTGGCATTAATATCGTTAATCTTTACAGGTACACGAGGTTTTACTCAATAATTCAGAAGGAACGTGGCTTGGTTTGTGTGGAAGATATTTCTCTGTGCGTTCCTTTGCTTGTCGCGAGCAAGGGCTAGAGAGAAGTAGATGGCTCCAGATGCCCCAAACTTTCTTTTGGTGGCAACCCGCCTTTAATGTCTGGGGCGTAGTGACAAAAGGCAAGCGTGTAGGGGGCCGCCCCCCCCACTTCATGCTCCAAGTCGGCAAATTCGTAAAAGGATAAAGCTTGTGGCACACTGCTCCGTTCCGACGACGAAGAGAGCCTCCAGCGTAATGTGTGCTCTCCGTTGTGCCATCCGTTGCAGTCAGTCGCTAACTACGATGGCCCTGGAGCAGGGCCCCCACATCAGAGTTAGGGGCCTGGCACTAACTACAACTGCGGGCCCCGTCTCCCGACTGAAATCGCAAAAAGGTTACACTCAGGGTCGGACTGGGCCGTGTGCCTGTCTGCCAATGGCAGATGCGCCCTTGAGAATAGGCGCCCTAGCACCCTACACCTTTTATTATCAATATATTTTTAATATTAGCTTTTCTTTATTTTCTTTTGATAATAGTTGAGAAAGGGGGGAAAATACAACAGAAAGGACGTAATAAAATATAAACATTGTAAAACACATCATATCGCTCGAATCGACTAGATACATTTACAACACCAGATGACGAAACATTAGTCCAAGCCGAAACTATTGCTTCGTTGCTTAATTTTGCCATTCAAACTTGTTAGTGCAGGTTTTTTTTTTATCGTAATGAACCTATAAAAAAGTATTATTTTCTGAAATTATTTTGCTTGCTTTTTTTTTTCAAGTTAAGGTGTTGCATATCATTAGTTAGGTAATAAGGCAGAGTCATAAATGTAGAATGTTCCACGCTGATATGGTGGTTTCATTTTGCAAGACATATATCGGGCACATTTTCCCTTCTTCCGGTCGATACAATTGCACCCATTAGGATTCGTCCATTTGCAATGAAGTTTGTAATGAATTTGTCCACTAAAGTGTATCTATCTTGAAAAATAAGGTCACCGTATCAGGGCTGATAGCCAAATAATTTAATGCCTCAATTCCTTTCTCTCTCTTCCCCCCCCCCTGTTTATAAGGGGAGGGACGGCGCCCCCCCCCCCCTCCCCGGTGCCCTGTTTTGACTGTCGAGCAGATGCAAAATACTGATCCAGTCCGACCCTGGTTACACTATGTTACAATATTCGCCGGCTTCAATTGTGTTTAACGGGTTGGTTCTTTCATTTATTCGGACTGCTTATGTTTGAAGGCTTTCCTGCTGACAGGCTTGCACTACAGTGGTCTTGCTCCGTGCTCCTTGCCGTTGGATTGGAGTTGTTTGTTGGGAGTATAAAAAAAATTCACTATATGCACAAATCGGGCTACATTACTCATTATCATCAAAACTTACATTTGCGAAAAATTTTTTTTAGGCCGTGCGGGCCCCATGAGTGACCGGACCTGGGTTCAGTGGGTCCACCTGACCCCCTCTGTTGTGGGGCCCTGCCCTGGAGGCTCTCTTCGTCGTCGGGACGAGCAGTGTGCCACAAGCTTTAGGCCGCCCGCGCACTGAGCTACTTGGCCGCGCAGCCAGGTCGCTGCAGCCAATAAGAATGCTTACCGTTTATGTAAATCCACGCACTAATCATTTTCATTGGCTGCAGCAACCTGGCCGCGCGGCGAAGTCGCTCAGTGCGCGGACAGCCTTAACTATCGTTGCACATGTAAAGGATAGGCTATTCTGTTTCCTGTAGGAGAAAAACGGGAGTCGGCATTTCACTTTGCTCTTTTACCCTTTCCCAGTCGACAAATTTGTAAGTTAATGTTTTGGTTCAGAAGACAAAACTTCATACTGAAAGATAAAAAATACACGATCTGTCTTTTCACTTATTTTATTTCCTCTTTTCTGCATGCTTTAACTTTTCCATGACCATCCCTTCGTAACTTATCTTGGCGCATTGGATTCCATCCTCTACACGAGAACTAGTATTTGACATGTGCGTAGCAGGGGGACATCTAAGAAGAATGGAAGAATGAACATTTTTGGCAATAAGTGAATGATGTTGAGAGATAGAAACGTTACCTGCTTACAATGATTGTTGCTAGGAATTGGAGTGTTTGACTAGATGTAGTTTTGAGAGGCGCATCGGAATTCCGGAATCCTTTGCTGGTGAGAACTGGTTTTTTTTTTAATTGTCAGCATTGTTGACTCAGGTCAGGTAGCTTTTGTCGCTGGTTGTGTGCTACTTACTGGTGCTGCAGGTATTTTGGCTTCTGTTGTGGTATCTGCAGCAGTAGGATCCACTTTGGTGAGTTACCTTGAATATGAATACCCCTGGAACATTGTGAGTGCTTTTGAGACTGTTTGCTGATCATCTTGACGGATTTTTCAGTGTTTGAAGTGTGTGTTGACATCCAGCTGGTGGGGGTAGCCATGTTGAAAATCATATTACCCAATGCAAATTTCACTCCTGGTTCAAGCCCAGCCAAGGACCATTCTTACTGAAATTTTTTTCGTCGAAGTTTTGAACCTGGGTGGCTACTTGAGATGCCCCCACCCACTTCCCCTCAAAGATCGAATATTTACACACTTTTTTGGTACTTTTTCGTGACATCCTAAGAAGACGAGTACGGTAAGCTATAATTTAGGACAACGTTAATCGACCCGGGACAGTTTTCCTGTTTTTAATAGTTTGCTCTACTATGGATAACGCTGGACAAAATTCAGTCACTAAGCCTTCCTGCATACACACGGTGCAAAAGTCTGTGAAGAAGTCAAAATTCATAAATATTACAATAAGAAACCCTACAAGCAAACTTGGTCACGCTAAGAAGGGCAAGACAAAGAAAGGTGCTCGACATGAAAATGCGGTAAGGGTGGGTGCGTCTTATGCTGAACTACCGTGCAATATGTCATCTACACCTGTTCCAGTAATGAATTCTGCTTTTGATGGTTCATTATCAGCCAACACACCGAGTACCCCAAATAACTCTTCCCTTGCTAGTCTCTGTCTTTCAGAATTAACAGAGTACTTAAACTGTTCTAAAACAAAGCACTCTTCAGACAAAAATCCAACCAGCATAAATAAAAACAAATCAGCTTTAAACGATTTGGAAACAACTATGATAAACTTACATAATGAAGTGGAACATTTAAAGAAGGTTGTCTACTTAGATAGACTAGAGCATGATTTTGATCTAAATGCAGTTAACCTTTCACTTCAAAGTCTCAGTGCAGCGATTTCGGAGCCTCTCCCGAATGCTGTATACGAGACAAAGAATTACCAGTCACTGATAGCTGATGCACTTGACGACGTGCCACAGGATAAGACTGCAAATTTGTTCTCCTTGAAATCTGACGATTTGAACATGAAAATAATACACTTTATGAACCTTATGGAGAACACGATGAGAGAGTCTTAAGAGTCTCGAAGAAAAAATTGAGCAAATGTTCTTGAACCAAGTCGCCATGCTAGCAGACATTAGTGTAAATCTTACGCAGAAGTACAAACTGAACAACGAAGTGGACGTCGTAGTTGACAAAAACGAATTAGAAGCAAAGCTAACTAAAGGAGGCGAAACAAATTTCGTCATTAGCACAATTGTTTCTGCGAAGGGAGAAGTAAATTTACTATCGTCGCATGTTGACAAAGTGAACGGAGTACCAACTGCTAGTTCTGAAATGGAAGTGGTTACTACGGCAAATGGTAAAGGAAGAGGATATCCTTCACAGAACATTATGGCAGATCAGATGCGACACCATGGAAGAGGTGGAGCAGGGAAATTTAAAGGAAATCACTACCATCGCCATAAAACAACAGTTGGCACATCACGTGACAGGTTACACTTTTCCGCACAGTTGTCACCACGCCAACATTACCGCATTCCAACATATAATACTCAAGCTGAAAAATCCACGATCGACGAAAATGACAGTAGCCTTCAAAGAAAAATCGTGATCATCGGAGACTCACATGTGAGACACGTAAAACTGGAACGGAAATCCGTCCATACATCGAAAACCTGGTGTTTTCCAGGTGCCAGAATCGAGCAGATCTCGAAATCCATCACTAATATTGTGAAACAGGAAGAAAACGTCACAGGAATTATCTTATGCCTGGGTACAAATAACGTGCGTACAGACTCCCCTGGTGAAATTGCAAGCAGACTTGGTATACTCGTCGACGAAATTATGCATATCGCCCCAAACACACGTATTAGCATCGTAGGCCTATTCCCTAGTTTGAATAGATTTAGAAGATTCGATCGGGGTCAATTAACGCATCTTGTGAAATGTAATGGTAACTTACAGACTGAATGCAAAACAAGACGACTTGGCTTTATTTTACTCTGGCATCAGATCTGTGATGATGTAAATCTTATTGCTTCGGATGGACTACACCTCTCGCACACTGGAAAGGCTGTGCTGGAATGAACTATTTCCACTTAGTGGACCAAATTTAGGTACCACGACGGGTTCTTCTAGGTGAGGAAAACTAGAATGCAGTAACAGACATAATTGTTGTCCCACAGGATGCAGCGGTGTAAACTGTATATCCTGGAACGTTGCCGATAACGTCGAAAGACAGATTGGTTACATATCCGTTTTTTATGAAAATGAAGTCAAACAAGCTATCCCTTGTAGACATGGGCAGCCGAGGTTGGTGGCTGACAGCAACCTTTTGGATGGTTATATTCAGCGGGAGGGAAACCAGCTATCAGTTTGTCTTTTTAATGCTCAAAGTGCAGTTGGTAAACTTACAGATCTTAATATTGTTTTAATTGAGAAATCATTTGACATTGTTGTGATAGTGGAGACATGGTTTAATGCTTCAATCACGGATGCTATGATTGTGTAGGGTCACCCTTATTGTATTTTTAGGAGGGACAGAGATAGCCGTGGGGGTGGAGTGGCTGTCCTACTACGCGACAATATTGTCATAGGCCCCGTTATGTCATCGGAGTGTAGTGACTCACTCAGCATACTCCTCCCAGTGCAGAAATTAAAGTTAACTTGTTGCTATCTGCCTTACGGCAGAGACAGCGTTCAGGTAAAAAATGTGTGTAACTTTCTTCGATCAACTCAGGATAATGGCCACAAAAATTTAATTTTGGGTGACTTCAATATGTCTTGCATAGACTGGAAGACATACAGTTTGACTGATATACATCAGCAAAGCTTTTTAGACTGTACTCTTGAATGCAACTCTTTGGTGCAACTGGTAATGAGCCCACGAGGAATAATAATATTCTTGATCTGATTCTGGTGGACAATGAAAGATCTGTATGTGATGTACATGTTGGGCCTGGTCTCGGGACCAGTGATCATAATATGGTTTTCTTTAATCTAAGTGTTGACGACCACCTCAAAACAGATATTCTCCGTAAACACCGAAAAAAATAAACTTCGAAATTTTACGTGATAAACTTAATAAAATAAACTGCAACTCTCATCTTCCTTGCACAAAAAGTGTTGAACACATTTGAAACGTATTCCATACCACTCTCACCAATTTGGTAGAACAATCGAGCAAAATTATCTGTAATAAATCTAACATTGAAAGGAGAATACCAAAGGAAATTAAGAAACTGCTCCGAACAAAAAAGAAACTCTGGAAAAAGTTAAAAATAGAAAAGAAAGTCGTCGATTCGTCCAATAAGGAAAACTATAATAGAGTTCGAAATAAACTAAAAATTGCATTAAAAAACCGTGAAATAATCAGGGAAAACAAAATGATACAAGAAGGAACCATTGGTTCTATTCACCGACATATTACGCGTAAAACACATAATGCAATCAAATTGCCATCGCCCCACTTTGAAAATAAATTAATAACTGATGAGGTGGATAAAGCCAATGAATTCAATGTTACATTCTGCAAGAACTTTGTTGAAGACAATAATATTAATGATAATGCACTGATCTGTAATAGTCTGACTCCTACTAATATAACTGAGATGGAGCCTGTGACCTTTAATTTAAAAACTATCAATGATAAATTAAGTAAACTTAAAACAAGTGCAGATATTTGTTCTGACGGAGTCTCGTCTACTTTTTATAAGGCATTTGCATGTGAACTCTCATATCCTTTATTCATAATACTTAAATTGTCAATTGAAACGGGCAGTGTGCCAAATTGCTGGAGAAAGGCAAAAGTTGTTCCGCTCTTCAAAAAAGGAAATACTGCTGAGCCAGTCAACTACCGTCCAATATCTCTAACATGTATCCCCTGCAGAATTCTAGAACGTATAATCAAAGATGCGTTACAGGAACATCTGTATACACATCAACTTGTTCCATGCGACCAGTTTGGCTTCCTGCCTGGCCGTTCCACAACTACACAATTACTCAGTTGTGTAAGGGATTGGACAGACTCGCTTGAAAAAAATATACCGGTTGATCTTATCTGTATGGATTTTGCCAAGGCTTTTGATTCGGTCGTTCATTCCAAATTGCTCAGTAAACTTAACATGTTAAAAATAGGGAAGAAAACTTTTAATTGGATAAAAGATTTTCTGGCAAATAGGACGCGAAGAGTATCGGTAGGAGAATCACTTTCGGACGTTGGTAAAGTTACCAGTGGTGTACCACAGGGTTCTGTAATTGGTCCGCTCCTATTCATGATTTTCATGTCAGATCTTCAGAATGATGACAGTGGTATTCGAATGCCAAAATTTGTGGAGGATATAAAAGTTGCCTAGCGTAGAAAGCGATGATGACAATGAAACTTTGCAGCGTGAGATTAACACCATCCACAATTGGTCAAATACATGGCAATTGCCTATAAATATCAGTAAATGTATTACACTACCTCTGGGTCGAAATAATGGAAACTTCATATATGAAATAAAGAACATAAATCTGGAAACTAAGCAAACCATCAAAGATCTTGGAGTTCATATTTCCGTCAATCTCAAATTTACTAACCACTGCAATCATATTACGGCAAGAGCAAAACAAACTGGCTATCTTATTAGGTGCTGTTTTGTGTCGGGGGACGAAACGACTCTGATTAGGGCATTTATTGCATATGTGCGACCCATTGTGGAGTACGCTAGTCCCCGCTTGGTCTCCGTATCTTGTGAAGGACATTAAACTAGTTGAGACGGTGCAGAGATCCTTCACAAAGTACTTGCGTGGTTGCAGAAACTTAACGTATGCGCAGCGATTAGCACATTTACACCTCGAATCATTGAAACGTAGACGGCTGGTGGCTGATCTCTGCCTTACTCCGTGCTGAGGGGGTTCATTGACGTGGATCCTAAGATGTATTTTGTGGTACGGGGAAATACGTTCACCAGGGGCCACCGTCTTAAATTGACGGTACCTACAACAAAGAAGAAAAAAAGTTTGCCAGATATTTCTTCTCTAATAGGGTTGTTGGCCCATGGAATTGCCTACCCCCTGAGTTGATCGAAGCTGGAAATCTGGGGTGTTTTAAGCGAGGTCTTAAAAAGGTGGATCTATCACAATTTATGATATGTTTTTAATCCTAATTGTATTTTATTTTGTTTTAAACTTAATAACTTGGACTAGTGTAAGTGGAATGAAAATTTCCCTTCCTATTTCTTTTATTTTGTTTCTTGTTGGTAATAGATCTTATTATTATTATTATTTTTATTATTATTATTTTTATTATTATTATTTTTATTATTATTATTTTTATTTTTATTAATTTTATTGTTTTTATTATCGTATTAGGATTGACAATTGGTTTTGGCCAAGCTTTAAGCTACGATGCATTTAGTTATTTTTTATTTTTAAACATTGACAATGATACTCGGCTTTTCCCCTCATTTGTCCCTCACGTTTGGCGATGCCATCGGGGACCTTTGTGTCCCTGGTAGGTCTAACCTTGGTGGTAAGGCATTCGTGACCCCAACCCAATACCATCAACCCATCCTCTGTAGCCGAGCCATCGTATTTGTTTTAAACTTTTAAACTTTTAAACTGTTTAACTTTTGTAATTTTTAACTTCGGATGGCAGTCAGTGACCACCAGGTCCTTGCCATTCCGGTTGTGTTTGCAACGAACCTATTATTATTATTATTATGTCAAAGTATCTTGGATGAAGTGTCTGCTCTTTATGACGTGACGGTGTTGACACCGCATTGGTGAATACTTACTAGTCATACGACCGTATGCTGCTTGAATTTAATTGTGTCCTCCTGAAAATAAGAAGCTTTACTGTAAGGTTTGGCCGTACCTCTATTCGAACACCTAATGACAGTTATTAAGTATGTGACGCAGCCTGGCTATACGAGCAAAACCACATAAGACAGGCTAGTCACTAACAGAAGCTACCCATAGACGGCTTCGTCCGCTCACACGCGAGCAGGTGCATGGTTGACAATTACGCCAGCATGCACCAACACGTGGCTGTCTTAAACGGTACTCTTTGAAATCGTGCCCAAATAGACGGCACCGTTTGTCCTCGTGCTATAAAAGCCGACCGAACGGTGCCATCTAGACCAGAACCTCCAGTCCTCCACACATGCCGGAGTGTGTGGATGGGACCTCTCAGCTAGACAACCAAAACGAGGATCTTAAGAACGCCGTACAATTCGACAACCAAAGAAGCCGTGGAAAGTACATCCGAAACGGCATTCAGTAAATCGAGCAAGTCTGGTTCGCAAGTCATAGTGCAAGGACGGCGAGGGAAGAAGTAATCTGGGGCCAAGCATAAATCTGTGTGGTCTCAAGTCCAGGGCCGTAGGTGTAGCCCCCGCAGCCCCGCAAGGCGGGGTGGGGGGGCGCTCAAAAGAGGGCCCCAAATTTCCGGACTTGCATTAGAAATATTTCAGTTTTTAATTATCGCATTTTCAAAACGTTTAAACACACAGGCTGTTATCTCGAACCAAACAGAACCCACTCAAAACCCCAATCAAAGCCCCACATATATTCATTCAGTTGCCAGTAGTTATTTTTATTAGTACGCATTAAAAAAAATGCCAACCCCATTTTCTTCCCTCCAAAACGAAGCGACCAGCCAATCTGACTACAACGCCAGCTGATTCCTCTTACGAGTCGTCGCAATACCTATGTCTTGATGAGACAGAGGGCCAGCAAAACTTTAAAAAATAATAATTTGTGCCCTTAGTTCTTACGAACCATAACTAGCAACATAAAAGAGAAAATAACGAAATTATTGTTTATGTTGAACAATGATGAACAATCTTGAGCCTATCGTACCTAACGAATTCTACCTAACGGATGTTGCTCGTTTCTGTCGAAATGCTACCCGTGAGTGGATGGTTGGCTAAATAAACCGTGCAGTTGTAGAGTGCCTGTAGTAAGATGAAACTGAATTTTTTTTCCAATTCGCAATTCCTTGCAATTCAAATTTGCAATTCATGTCATCAAGTCATCCATGAATTCGTTGTCTCATGCAGTAGTAGTAGTCCTTTGATTTAAATTGTGTTGGAGCAACTCAAATTTAAATAGTGCAAGGCCGAGAAAAAATGTGCTTTACTCACATCCGGGAAAAAAAATTAAAAATAACGAGCCAAATTTTAAAATTGTCTTTGTATAATTCATGAAAAAGGGTAATAAAATAGGCTATAGTATCAAATTGCTGGTACAGATACCATACCGAAATTTTCTGAATTCACTTCGCATTAGCATAGGGGACCCACTTTTTTCTTGCAGGGGCGCCCCAAAATTCTCAGCTACGGTACTGTTCAAGTCACTTCTTACCGTAACCATTTCACACCTGGAACCCCGTCCGGGATCTTTTGGAGCACGGTACCGAAGTTTTTTTCTCACCGGCATTTTCGTAAAGAAGTACGGCTGGACTGTGGGTTCAGATCCCGTACAAGTTTATCACACTTGTGGGCCATCGGAACCCACGTTTTCATCCCCTGGCCGTGAAGGAGTTAAGGAAGAACGGCGACGCCAACCTACGAGTACCTCTCGCAGAGGTTATCTTTTACCGGCGCTGTCACGTGCGAGGGACGGCAGTAGCTACCGCTACGCGTGCACGTTCTCCACCGAGGCCAGGAAGCCAAGGATGCGAGGCGAACACAACCCTTTCCCTGCCTGCAGGAAAGCAGCGGCGGCCGGGTGAGGAGAAGCAGACGACCGTACTCGTGGGAAACCGAGTAGGTATAGGCTACCTCGGCAACGAGACGAATTTTTTTTTATTCAAGTGGGAGAGGACGGATTTCACTGCTAGACAGGGCAGAAAGACGACCTCACGTCATTTTGATTGGGGGCCCAATTTTTTTTACAGAGACGACCATTGGAAAGAAGACGGATTTTCGAAGATCGTGCCGCCAAGGTTAAGCCTAGTACATTGCAGTGGGTGTGCAGAAAGCTGCAGCCTACAGGCTACGTTGTAAGGGAACATCAATCTACCGTGCAGGAGGACAACTTGCACTCTACCCTGTTTACGAGAGGGATGACGCCATTTGCAGGATGCTAATCATTCTGGAGGAAACCAGGGCGGCCATTTTCCAGTGGAAAAGGGCGATGAAAACGACATAACATTCCCTAAAAAGAATTTGTTTCTTACAATCCACCAGCAGCTGGACGAAACAACGCAGTTTTCAGCAAGCAAAAAGGACAACTTTGCTATGAATATGTAATGAGCAGGGTCACCGACCTGCAGGAGAAGCAAGACTTTTGGGGTTTATGTTGTTCTCTTGTTTATACTCTTGTACTCTTGTGTAACTTTAGTTTGGTCTCGAAACTAAAGTTACCTTTGGGAGACCAGTTGGGAACAAGGACTAGGTCGAGGACAATGCCGCCAAGACTGGATGATGTGAAGTGTTGACTTTTCGCCATTCATTCACCTTCTGACGGGTTAACGTGAGGGACGCCTTACTGTACACGTCTGATAAAGAAACGTCGGCGACGTGCATGGCAACAATATATGATGGAGGAAATTAACACTGCTCACTTTTGGGGCAGTAGTCCACTTCCTCAACTGGGTGAAGAAGAAATGTTGGACGAAATTGGAAAGCCACCACCAGGACAGGGAAACATTTCACCTGGCTGGGAGCTGGAGGAGGAAAATTTGACGATCGATGACGTTGTGTTGAAGGACGACTTGTGGGGCGACCGGTCCCGCATCACATCTTCAAAGATGGATGTTAGCACCACAAACCACGAGGGTCCGCTGGAGCAGCAAGGAGACGAGAAGCAGGAGTTGCCACTTCGGATGTTGCACCAGCAGACCATGCCTGAAGATAGGGCCATCCAGGCGTGGTTGTCATGGTGCCCGCTGGGTGCTGCAGCCAAGGAGGAGTTGGTGCAAGATCTGAATCGGGTTTTGTCAGACGACTATGGGATGTATTTGGGATTAGGCTGTGTTGACATGTTGGAACACTGCGACACCGGCAGCAACCCAACATCGTCACACTACCTGGACGTCCAGTCTAGTACATCTGTGTTTGCAGTGCAAGCAGATATACTGACTGCCAACACATACTCGGAAGCGCAAGCTGTGGTTTTACGTGAAAGAGACCAACAGCTTCGTTCGTGTGCAGTGTTGCATGGGGAGGAGGATTAATGTTGCAAGAAGATGGTTACCACAACGGAGGGTGCCACCATGAAGAAGGATAGGAGACGTGGGGAGGACTGCAAGGTGTGTAGTTTTTGTAGGCTACAGATGAATACTATAAGTGAATTTTTGAAAGGTTGTGTGCGCGCAATGCTTTTAAAGGGCTTCACCTCTGCTTCAGGACGGATTTTAAATATGACAAACAGTTCACCGGGATTGCTGTCATGACAGCATTTCGGATGGCCCGTTAGTAGGACGATAATTTCCTACAGAAGATTGCTGTCAAAGACAATAGGGCTACCAGTGGTTCGCCATTGGAGGAGATTGTGGGTTGTGCTACACCAGGAGAAGGCAAGCACAATCTGCATTTGGACGACTCGTCAACTTATATAAAATCACATTGTGTGTCAGGTTTTAAGCTGGTGACAATCGTTGCGCTGTCATTGTACCGAAAGTTAAAAACTTTGTTGCCTATAAGCGTTTACACGTCACTACCCTCGGGACAGTGGTAGCACACCCTTGAAGTTTGATAATGATTTTTTTTTTATTAAAATCAACTACGAATTTTATTTGTAGTTGTACATGCTGTGTTGTTGGTCAACAACCATTTGGATTGCGAACTCGATGACATCATGAAGGAGTTGAAGGAAGCCGAAGGGATGTGGGGAACCTGCTCACACATCATGAGGGAGCCAGCACCATCCAGGTGGGGGAGGGATGAAGATCGGTCGTCGGGTGTAAGGCCAGGACATTGCCAGGATAAATAGACAGCCAGGAAGAATCAAGTACTCCGAAGGAGTGCTTTACCCTCAAGAGGTCGTAGACGTTGCAAGGCAGAAGAGACACCACTGTTCACCTACTGGGATTGGTGTACGGGATTCTCGACGATCGAGCGAGCAGAGTTACTACTACTCCAAGCTAATGCTAAACTCAAGGAACCAGGGCTGGTTTTGTCAACTAAGCTGGAGATCTGGGACGAATCCAAACTGGCTTGTGAAACGAAAGTTGCCAGAACGAGCAGACAGCTAGGAAGAAACAAGTGCTTCAAAGGCGTGCTCTATCCTCAATACAGATGGGAATCAAGCTAGGGCCTAGGAACTCTCAACCGCCATGGAAGGAGACAGGGCCGTCTCTGTTGCAACGCATATCCAGTGTGCGATGGGATTGACAGAGAAGATTGGCAGATGGCTGTAAATGGACCAAACACCAGAAAACGGCAAGCTAAACCTTTGATGTCAGTTGCATGCAGTCGACTAACGGGGCCAACACCAAAATGGCAAAATGTACAGCTGAGAATCTATACGGAGGACATGTGGACACATGCACGGGGGTGCATCACCGGAAAAATTAAGTACCTTATGTAGGAACAAGGATCACTGGATGGATGTTACAACCCGAACATGATCACTACGCGGTAGGCTCATGCGGCCGCCGGCGGAGGTTTTGACCCAGGACCGGGTCATAAGGCTTTTTCATTGCTGATGCTAAACGCAGACCAAGCACTTTTGGAGTAGGAGACTTGGTGGTGAAGACCACGCACCAACTCAGCAATGCGGCCCAAGGCATAGCAAGAGGCTTAATGCCAAGGTACGGGGGGCCATTTGCCATTTTGAAGAAGACATCAAAGAAAACGTTCTTGTTACAACACAAGGAGTCAAAGAAGCAATATGGGCGATCAACATTCAGCACCTTAAAGCTTACCATGAGAGGGATGAAGATATGGAAACATCAGCTGTAAAGGAGCTGATATCCACTTCATCACAAGGATAGGTTGGAGCGACGCAAGATGAACGGTCAAAAGCCAACTCTGAAAGGAAATCAGCTGTAAAAGGGCCGGGTCATAGCATCAACACTCCAAACCAAGCAGTGAAGCAGGCCAAACAGAAAGCGAAGGAGCCAAATCCGAGTTCGACTCAAAAACGGGATGAAGCAAAGCCAATTGAGCGAGCACAGGGAACTGCAGATGACCAGTTGACTGTAAAAGGGCCAACGCCAAGAAAGCAAGAAACGGTCATCAGCAGTAAAACAATCAAACCCGGGTGTAAAGAAGCCAGGGCCAAAAAGGCAAAAATCTGTTAACAAACAGACGAACGAACAAGCAAGACCGGATGTAAATACCATTCACGGGGATGTTTCACCGGAAGAAGTCCAGTCTGAGGACAAAGGCAACGAGCACCGGATTAATGAGGCTCCAAAACCCCGTTATAATCTACGACCACGAAGGCACCGGGATTATAACTATGTACAAACAAATAGGCCTATGCGGTGCCAACCGGCAAAGCATGCGAAGGAGCCTAAGTTTAATCGTGCATATGAAGAAACGAATTTAAAGAAGTTTAAAATTAACTCTGGTGTGAGGGCCTTTACAACCATTCGATATGTTGGTAAAAAACAGCTGATTAAATCAACAGATCCACGTGACGAGGTACAAGGTGGACTGAAATACATCAATCAGAAGGAATCTGATCTGGATTTCATCCCATATTTTCAAATTGGCGACTTCATTTCCTTGTGTCAAAAGAGGGAGATGTCGACAAACTCGAAGGAATTTTTTTTTCGGGTTATGAATTGCAGAGCCAGTTGCTATATGGCCTACAAAATACGACTGATGAAAGCGATGTTCGGCAAACAGCACATGTATTTCACATGAAGCCGTTCACCCAGGCGGTACAGCCATGTGTGCCGAACAGCAGAAAGCC